>PVHP010045249.1:0-13745 GCA_004024765.1 Zapus hudsonius | reverse complement strand
ATCTAGGCATTTACAAGTCTGAGGTTCAGGGCAACAGGTACACGCACATCGTTACTATGACAGTAGGCGGTCTCAGCCAAGCTGGGAGACTTTTCAGATTCTTCAGTTACATATCAGAAAGCAGGGAGAGCAGGCCACTGGGCTCTGAGTTCAGTCTCCCTTTGTCTCTGCTCAGCCCTGTCCCTCTCTAGTAATGGAGACCACATGGGCAGCCCACACATCCACATCCAAGATCTGGCCATACCATCCACACACTGTAGTCAGTACCCCTTGGGCACTCGGGGGCACAGTGCTGTGTAGCAACAGGGGAAATTGGCTCTGTGTCTTTCCTAATGCAATTCACAGATGTTTCTGATGTTCTTGCTTTGGGCAGAATCCAGTTCCCAACCATATCAGACTGCTGTCCAGCACCCTGCTCAGTGCTGCCCCCTATCCAGGGACACAGGCATGGTCCATCCTCCCCACCCTCCACCCCACCCCTCAAAAAATGCTGGGTGTCCCAGGTCCATTGGTGATCTGGATTCAAACCAGAGCCTCAGAGACATGAGAACCAGCCAAAGTCACCTTGTGACGATGGACAGAACAGGGGGCAGGTCGCGGTGGTCGCAGTGGGAAGGTTTAAGGATGGGACCCAGGCATGCGAGTCTTGTGTCATGGCCTGGCTCTGTCTCTGTAAACTCAGTGCCCCTGAGCAAGTTATGTAACTGACCTTGCCTAGGCAGAGGGTGTTCAAGGTGAGAGCTTGTGTGAGGCAAGTGATTAGAGAGAGTCGGGGCCTGATTAAATCCATGAGAGCTGTTAGATAACTACAGAGCCAGTAGCCTTCAAAGGACTCACTCTTCCTGCCACCAAATCCTGGCCGCTTATAACAGAATTGAGAACTAATATCCAGATTAAATATCTCCTTGAAAATGGACTCTGAGCTGCACACTGTATACTCATAAGCTTCCAAAGAAAGACAGAAGAGTGGGCACTGGAGGCACTTAGAAAACCTCCCCAAAGGGAGGGTATGACCAAGGGGACCCTGGGACCATACTTTTGGCTGGACAGGAGCCTCTAAGGCCATTCATACCAGGGCCTCCTCCTTGCATAAATGCCAAGTGCCCTAGGTCAGTGTTTCAAAGGACTTAGTAAACATGAGTGTGTAAATTTACACCTGGAAGGAACAATCATGCTATCTTATCATTGCAGTTTACAGCCAGTCCCTTCCCCTGGGGGTGGGGAGGTCTTCTCATTCATTCTATTTCCTGCCTCTTGACAAGGTTTCTTCCTCCACAGGCTGTGCCCTCCCTCACCCAGGTGGTCACTCCTCTGTGCTGTTGTCAGCGAGCTTGTTAGAAGCCTGCTTGGAATGCTAACTAGGGTCTATCCACACACAACTCGGCTTTCCGGTCTAATTGGCCTTTTCTACAACACGTGGGCGGTGTGGTCTCAGCACAGACACTGCATGGATTTCAGCCCATGCCCGCAGCCCACCCACCTCCCGCTGGCATTCTGTTCTCTGCTAATTAAACCCTGGTCTCCTGGAAGTCAAGCTCCATCCTGAGGCTCTGTCTGTGCCCACACTTACTTCCATGTTCCCGGAAGACCAACCCTAAAGGCCAACCTCGGACTGGAGTCTGGAAAAGGCTGATCAAGAACAGGATGAATCGATGATGGGAAAATGGACCCCAAGAGCAAGACAGGTTGGTTTTCAAGCAACCTAAGCATGCGATCACTGTATATAAATTCAATGTGCTGTGCATTATTTAGGATATAGAGTATCAGCTGATCACCACACCATATAACTCGTGTTCTAAAAACACCCAGCACATTTCACTAGCTCTTTCTCACAGCCATTTCCACTTGTTAGAAGAGCCTCGTACCCGAGAAGGAAAGCCATCCCACTCACCCCGTCTCCCTTTACCCATGGTCTGTCCAGCAGATTGAATTCCAGCTCTTCCTGGATCCTTGTCTCACCCTCACTCTCCAGACCATCACTGCAGCTCCCATCAGCAGCTCCAGCACCCTTGGATTTGGGGCAGAGTTTCTGCTGAGGCTCTATCCTGCCCGCCATAGGACGCTGAGGCCATTTGGGGCCTCTATCCTGCTCACAGTCATGTAGCTCCAGATGTCCCCTGAAATCTCCTAATGTCCTCCACTGGGCAGAATCATGATTGGCTAAGCACTCCTGGTAGAGGCTATACCACCCTGATCTGTCCTCATGGCCCTGAAATGAAGAGACCTCGGTCGACCTCACTGGAGATCTCCCCTTGGAGCACCATAGTAGCTAACATTGAGGACATGACAATTGATGTCTGGCCTTGGAAGCAGCCCATGTGGCGCTTGGCTACACAGCCCCAGAAGACACATACATGGCATGTGTGCATTTCCTTCTCAACACCACAGGGCTCAGGCCCGACATCCTGCCTGGTCTCTCCTGCCCTTTCCTCTTTCCCTTTGCCCACCCATTGTCCTTCATTCTCCCCCTTGCTCACTGGCTACCTGGCCGGCATGAACACATCTTTGCCATGTCTCTTGTCTCTGTTCTGGGTCGGGGCCTCCTCTTCTCTTGCATCAGCCTCAGCCTCCCAGCTGCACTCTGCCCCAGGTTGGGGCTTCTCCAGCTTGCACAGATGTACCAGCTCCATGTATCTGCAATTCAAGTCTGATCTATAGCCTGTCACCCAGGAATTCAGAGGGGATCCATAGCTCCCATTCCTCTGTCTCATGAAGTGCAGGCTCAGAAGTCTGGCCCTCCAAGCTGCTCTCCCCCGCCTGTCCTTCCAGGGTCCTGCACCACTTCTTCAGCTGAATTTAGGACATGATGTTTGTGGTTCCGCTTCTAAGAAGCACTTCTGTTGTGTCCTTGGGTCTTAGCTCCTTTCTCTGCAGGGAATGTCCTTCCTTCTTTCAGCACCCAGCTACCTTTGTGTTGACCAAGAGTCCCTCAGGAAGCCTTGCTTAGCCCCTCAATGCCCACTGGCTCTGCCAGACTCTAACTCTTCTACTGGATGGCCACTTGGTGCTTCCCGGCTTACCCAGTGCCTGATACTGTAATAACCCATCTACCACACTCAGCCTCCGATGATCACGTCCTCATCCTTGAGGACCCAGCTCTGTGTCTCTCTTCAGACTCCTTACAGACTCCACCAACCCCATGTGGTTGGACAACCTTCTCTCCTCTCCTGGGATCAGTACTAGGCTCCCCACAATGTGTGCACCTCTACCCTTTCCCTTCGGCTGCACCAGCCACCCTCGGGTTCTAGGAAGTACAAGTCTATCATGGATGAATTTTGTGCCCCCTCCCCCAAAAAATATATATGGAAGCTCTAATCCCCAGGCCTTTGCTGAAAGTCTCTAAAGTCTTTGTAGATGTAATCGGAACAAGATTAGATCATGAGATGGTTCCTAATCCAATATGAATCATGTCTGCACAAGACCAGGAAAAGAGACAAGCAGAGAGAATGCCATGTGACAATAACAGAGGCAGAGATCTTGGAGGTGTGTCTTCAAGCCAAGGGATACCAAATATTGCCAGCAATCACCAGGCATGTCAGGAAAGCTTTGGAAGACATTTTCATCAGCTCAGACAGAAGGAACCAGCTTTGCTGACACCTGGACCTTGAACCCTCCATTAGTAAGTAAGATTTATGACCAGATGTCTTGCTGTAAATGATCCATGTGGTTCTTTGTTACCCAGCCCCAGGAGACAATGTGTGGCCATGAGTTCGTTCATTGTCAACACCACAGGGCACCTGCACAGCAGAAACCCAAAGCAGTTTGCCATTGGCTTTTCATCCACCCACACAGCAGGTTCAGGGGAGCTTCTTGGCAAGTCTGTGTTTTTCCAATTTTTGTGATTGCTTCAACTATGTGTTCAGTTGCTCCTCCTCAGTGCCAACTGCTCCTGTGAGGTTGGATGGATCAATGCAAACTACCCCAAGTTAATCGAAAGAGCCAAAGCCTCTGGAGAAAAAGAACCGCTTACCCAAGAGAGGAAGTTGTCTCCTGGAATGGTTTCTGAAGCTCCTGCCTGGTGAAGCCCACTGTTGGTGCAGTCATGATTCTTGAAGAAGAGACATGCTCTCTGACATCACTGGGGTCACAGGCCTGTCTCTTACATGAGACTTTCTCACTCATCCATCCAACAAGTATTGCCATGCGGACACTGTTCTAACTGCTGTCTCCACAGGGTATAGAGCCATGATCTGGATAATACAGCTCATAATCTCTGACCTCTTGGATCTCATACAATAAACAAATCAACATTGTCTTTAAGTGTGATTTCTTGGTCCCCATGGACCATGACATTAGCCACCAAGCCTTGGTGTCTTCCTGCAGAAAACTGGAGGACAACTCCCAAATAACGTATATTCTTGTTTATATGTAGATTTAAAAGCTGATTTCAAAGAAGTAGAAAATAGGATAGAGGTCAATGCCTGAGAAGGATCTGTGGGAAGGAGGGATGGAGAAATGTTCATTCGTGGGTACAGGGTGCAGTTGTGTATGAGGTCTAACTTCCAGTATTCTTGTATGCTTGCATAGCTATGTCTGACAGTAATAGGACTTCGAATATTCCCAAACACAACAATATGTTGTATGTCTGAGGCAATATACAGTCCAATGACCCTGTCTGACCATTGGACATTATATATAGGCATCAAAATGCCATGTTGAAACCCATAATATGTCCCATTAATATGTGTCATGAATAAAATTTTATTTTGAAAAATAAAAAAATAGCACTGTGAAAATATGCAGTGTGTTTTATGTGTACTTTGTCATGTATGGTATAGACTATGTGGATGAAAGCTAATCAGAAGTAAGGGATGAGAGGGAGAGCTAGGGAATTTCCATATGTAAGGGCTTTAGCCAGCTCTCTCTGCAGTAACAACCAACTCTCACATCTCCCTGACATACTGACACACTCACTTCTTTCTCATGGATGAATCTCCAGGTTGGTTGCCTTCTGGGTTCTTTTGGCTTAGCTGAGTTGTTCTGATCCTCTGGGAACAGAACCCAGAGGTGAGGTCAGCCTAAGAGACATCAAAAGCCCTTGAGTGATATCTTCCCCTTGAGAGATAGCTGGAAAGCCACATTCTAAAAAAAAAATGGAAAAAACATTAAAAAAATGTTTTTCTCACAAATTTATTCCAAGAAAACCAGAGGCTGTTTTATTTCTTTTTGGAAAAAGAAAGTGTTATAAAGGCATTTGTTAAAAGATCATGCACTAAGGAGCTACTCCTATTTTGAGCTTCCTAGTTATTTTTTACTTATTTGATACCTTGTGTGTTTTTAACCCCACCATGGTTTTATTATTTTCTTTCTTGTGAAACTAGAAATATAACATTTGCTACTTTCTTCATCAAATATCTGTTTTATGGTATTCATGTACAAGATTATGTGAGAATCACTGCTCTATCCATTTGACATGAATCTCTGAGTATGCTTTTCAGCCAGTGCTGAGGAGACCTGTGGCTATGTGTGGGTAGGCAGGCCAGCTTGGAGGGGTCAGGACAGGGTTTGGGCCTCTTACAGTAGCTAAAATTTAGGACTGAGTCAGAGAATTTGTAATCTGGACACAGCTTGATTCTCGTGTGGACCTTGACAGAACCCTTGATTTCTCTGATGAAGTTAGCTTTCTTGAAAATGGAGTCAGGATACATTTTTAAGAAGACATTTTTAAATATTTTATTTATTTATTTGAGAGAGAGAAAGAGGCAGAGAGAGAGAAAGAGAGAGTGAGAGAGAGATAATGGGGTTGGAAGGGGTTGGGGGAGGGAATGGGAGGGTGGGGAGAGATATACACAAAACTAAATCCAAAATGAACTGGTACCATAGAATTCTTACTCTTGGACAGTAGGATAAAAGATATAACCCTCAGGGAGGAGGGAAATGGGGATACCATCAAAGATTTGCTCATATAATATATCTAATTATGGATAATAAAGATACCAATAAAAAATATAACCCTCCAAAGGAATATTGAGTACCATCTGGTAAGAAGGGACCTGGAGAGGGTGGGAGAACCTAACCCTAATACAATTGGCTCTGACTTGGAACTCCCAGTACCAGAAATTGGTTACTATCCACCTGGAGCTGTTAGAGACCTATGAGGTCCCCAAAACAAGACAGGCTTCTGTCAAAGCACTTGATTACCCACCCAAGGTAAAAGATAAGACCCTATCACTGAAGACACCACAGGCTGCTGACACACAACATCGAGAGACTCTGCAGGAATCTGGAAGGAATCCAGTTCCCAGATGGTTAGCCTGTAGAGTGCTGGAAAGCCCTACATGAGCTGCCAGGGGAAATAGGCCACGAATGTTGGAAGAAAGCAGGGGGCACTACTGCTATAAGACAGCGACCAGCATGACAAGATGTACCCACCTGTGCATAGTGGCACCCAAGCTAGGTGGGTAATCAAGGGCTCCCTGATTGGCTAAGAGATCCATTCAGTGGCAAGGAAACCCATAGCTAGAACTGGGATCTAAGCCAAATACCCATGGGAACCAAGAATCTGGATTCCACTAACCATGGGCCTAAAGAAAGGTTACACCCATTACAAGCTGACCAAATTAACAGTGCTTGTCTCATTTAAACTATACTGATCTCATGCTCCATTGGAGAATCTGTTTGTATTTTTCAGAAGGCAGTGAGAACCAGGGACAACCCAATTCAACCAACAAGACCTGAAATGATGGTTGACTCTCTGGCAGGAACTGAACTACCCCTAACACATCAGCTAGGGCCCAGATATAAACACAGAGGAAGTGGAGAGATGAGCAAGAGCGCTGCTCCCACAGCGAGCCTGACAACCTGCACCAAGGTGATGGAGACAGACAGTGAGGACACTCAAATGTGCCAAAGTAGGAATCCAGAGGCTGCGAAGATCTTGCTCAACACTGAAGCAAACTTAAAACTCACCCACCATGGCTTAGGGAACTTTTCAGAAGAGGGAGTCTAAAAATTGTAAGAGCCATGGTGGGGGGAATATCCAAAGGCACTGCCTCCCCCCCCAACACTAACTGTTGTTCAGACAACTCATTGCCCTCCATCCCATGGACCATTCCAGCAATCCCACTGAGGAAGGCCCTCAGAGGAATGGGGGCAAGGAGGAGGGAAATGTGGTACCAACACATGAGTTGTATGGACAAACTTTCTACTTACTAAAAAATAAAATAATTTCAAAAGATGTGTGCAAGCAGCCACAAGCTGTTCCTGGCACCACACCTTCCCCACCCTGATGGACTGTACTCTCAGACTGTGAGCCCAAGTAAATTCTTTCTCTCTTAGCTTGCTTGTTGTCAGGTACTTGGTTACAGCCATGAATACACCTACTTTCTCTCCTTCCCATGTCCTTTTATTTGATGATCTAACACAGAGAAGTCTGATGCAGGAAGACGCAGCCTGCCCTAGGTCTCACCTTCCCTCAGAGAGGACGACATGCATATTTCCACACGAAGGCATTTCCTTTGCAGATGGAGGTTCGCTGGCTCTTCGGGAAGGTCAGGAATCAGTGTGGTCCACAAATGTCCCCAGAATTGCTACGGTTGACAAATGTTGAAGGAAGGATCAGTGAATGACCAACTTACCCATGGCCAGATCTGACCTCTGCTATTAGAACAGTGACCTCAATCAATCATCATGCATTTTCCATAACTGCTTTGGTGCTTTGAATGACAGCATTGAGTAGCGGCAATGTTGTCCATGGAGGCACACAGCCTAGAGGAGCACTATTTGGTCTTTTTCATAAAATGTTTCTGAACCCCTCCTGTAAGAATGTCGTTTGCAACCTTGGTCTTAGGATCCCTCAAGCCTGGAATAGACCTGTGACAAGGAAGTCAGCGTCTCTGAAGCCGGGACCCAGGCATCGTCCTCTCACAGGCAAGACTTAGTTGATGTCTGCCAGCTTCCCTAATTTTTGACTCCAATTCCAAACCCAGTTCTAACAAAAAAGTTAAGTACAACCACCAGACCAGCCCCATGCAATGCTCTGCTGCTGGCCATGCCCTGGAGCATCTGTGTGCATTGGCACATTTCCCATCTCCTTCCTGCCAGAACCCATGATGGTGCCTGACCCCTCTCCCTGCCACAGGAAACTTTACATAACAGCTGGGGCTTGTTCTCTATTAGTGGTCTTTACTTGTTTCTGCAGAACCATTGCTCCAGGGGTGCAATGGACCAAGTGGAGGGTCCATGCTGTGCTAGAGGCACCCTTCCCTCAAACAGCCAGATCAAGGAAGTCAGGGACACCATCTTAGAGATGCATGTGGGGTGGACATTTAAGAATTAAAAGGAAGTTACAGGGTCCTTTTCCCCACAGCACAGCCAGAGTTTTAAACAGTGCCAGCAGTTATGTCCAAGAATATTGTCAGTAGGGAGAGAGACTAAAGACCTGAGCCCACACTGCAGAGGAAAACCCATTACTTTCTGTACCTCTGTCCTCAGACAGAGAGAAGCAGACAGGGGAGGAGACTGTGGTGGCTGAGGACTGGCAGAGGGAAGAGCTGAAAACTGGGAGATGTAATCTTAGGATTGAAAATGAGAAGCAAGCTGGTGTCCGAGGTGTCACTGAGCCCGTGGGTAGTGGCTGCCAATATCTATTGGCCACTCCATTCTCATTTCAAAGTGATGATGAGTTTCTGACACTGGGTCGCCCTCTAGGAATTTAATCTGCACCACAGGGCCTCCAGAACTGACTGGGGTCATGCTGAGGAGTCAGGAAAGGGATGGAGGGAAAGACTTACAACTATTAGCTGCCAGGTGCTGGGTCTCAGAAGCAGGCACCCATAAAATGTGCAGAATCTTCCCAATCCCACACCCCAAGCATCCTGAGTCAGCCCTCATCCCTAAGAATTCTGTGCCTTTGGACTTGAAACTCCCTCACATCAGTACCGGAGAGTCTGATTAATAGCCATGTCTAGAGAGCCAACACTTGCAAAAGCTTACACAATGTTTTGAGTGACAACTCATCTTACCCAGAGGGCACTGCATGTTAACAAGGGTAGAAGACAATGCCCTAAGACAGAGAAAAGAATTTCAAGCAGTCTGAGCCCAGATCTTGTGGGATGAGGGGCTTTGTTGTTCTCTGTTCTCCAATTCTCAGAACACATTGATTATTCATCCATGTCTCTTCAACTGCCAGGAGGGCCAGAGACCAGCACTTATTGACTTTGTGCTCTGTGTGGGGCACGGTGCTAAGCTTTTAAACATGTATGGTTAGCAAGATTTATCTTATTCAAACTTTCCAACAGCCCTCAGAGGCAGTATTAAGGAAGCTTTCTTGGCAGGTGAGGAGAAAGCTTTGGTGGCTGAGTGACTTGCAGGGTCTTCAGGCTGTAGTGGGCACAGGACCAGGAGAGAGCTCGGGTGACTCTGAGTTCTCACTCTTTTTGCTCAGCAAACACAAGAATCACCTGAGTTGCTGTTTAGTTATTTCTTTTCTCACTGCTGTGACAAAAGCAATTTAAAGAAGGAAAGATTTATTTCAGTGTACAGCTCAAAGGGATAGCACCTGTCATGGTGGCGACATCATGGTGTCAGGAAGGAGCCTGAGGTGGCTGCTGATTTGTAGTCAAGAAGCAGAGAGAGATGCATGCTGGAGCTCAGCCCAGCGCCCGGCCTCCTTTTTATTGAGTCCAAGACCCTAGCCCATTCAATGGTGCCACACACCATTAGAGTGGTTCTTCTCCCTCAACTAACCCGTCTCTAACTCTCTTATAGGCATGCCCAGACGTTTTGTCTCCTTGGTGATTCCTTACTTTGTGAAGTTGCTGATCACTATAAACCACGAAGAATCAAAAGTACAAATGTAGGAGGAGCCACCCGAGGATTCCAACTCAAGTCTCCAGTGAAGAGCATGAACCATCCACCCCCACTTAGCTCCCCTAAGTCCAGCCCCAAGGTGAGACTGTGGGAGGACTCTGTGGGGAGTCCCAGCATCACCACCTGTGGGAGAAGGATGCAGGCTGGGCGATAATAAATCACCTTTTCACAGTAGAAGCTCCTAGAAGCTCTGAACCTGAGTTGGAAGAAGAGACCAGACCTTCTTGCAGCATAACCTAGCCCCAGCAACAGAAGCCCTGAGCAAAACCCACAGAGTCAGCCTAGAGTTACAAGAGAGTTTCAAGATCTGCCTCTGTGATGGTCAGGTCTGCAGGGAACAGCCCCCCCCCCCCCTTGAGTGAGAGGTGTTTAGTTAGAGCTACAACCTAGGTGCTAAAACTGATTGGTCAAATATGAACCAATCAGCTGTCTCTCTGACTCATCTTCCCTAGAGGAAGTGAGCTCTCGTTTCTTCTTCCACGTGGCATGGAGTAGAGGGGACTGCTGACCCAGGCCTCAGTGAGGTAAGGCCTGTACCCCTACCCCAGCTAATGGCTGGGGGGGGGCAGGCTCCAGACTTTTTCTCTCATGAATCTCTCTCATAAAGGGAGCTTTCTGTTATCTTTTCTTGGGCTGCTTATTTAGCTAAATAATATAAGTTCTCGCTGACACGTGTTCTCCCCACACTGGTGGCTGGAGAACTCTATAACTTCCCACATGGAGACTGGGAAATTTCCCCCATCCAACTCCCCTTTTCCTAATTTACTAAATTAGAATAAATGTGTAATTAAAATTTAGTTCTGTCCCTGTGTGCAATTCTTTGGCATTAGAGGACAAGAACTTGGAGTAGGAGGAAGGGTAAGGGAAGATTCCAAAACTCTCTCTCTCTCCGTGTTGCTTTTTATAGTAATTATCAGTAACCTGTATCACCTCCATGGTCCTCACCAAGCTTCTGGGGGCCAACAGAGAGAACCAAGGAGCTTGGCAAGTGTCAGCCAGCACAGAGGGGAAAAACAGGAGTCTGAGAGTGGCTTTTGAAGGAAGAAAGGAATTTCAGGTTGGCAGGAATTCAAGTTTGCCCACAACTGGGTCATCATTACAAAAACATGAAGATGGAGAGGTGGGGGGGGGTCAAGATTCCAAAAATCTCCATCACATACAGAAGGTGGGTCTTATCCTAAAGGTGAGGGTCCCCCATGCAGCTGTATTTGCACAGAGAAGAGGTTTGCAGTTCAAGAAGGGTGGCCCAGGAGGCAGACAGGCTGCTCAGGTAAGGATGAAAACATTGGAGGTCCGAGAGTTAAGAGTAGAGGATTAGGAAACATTAGAAGGAACTACACCAAAAAGGATGCCTGATGGAACCCAACAAGTCACTCAGCATTCAGTTCAAGTAGTTCCAGAAGAGACAGGGGTGAAGAAGGGAGTCTGGGGGTGCTGAAACCATGAGAGTGGTAGGCAAGGCTAGAGAGAGCAGTCCAGCATGGAGCATGGCAAGGTGCCCAGGTAAATATGGGGATGGATAGGTGGATGATAGACAATAGATGAACCTGTATTACCCATGCAGCCATATCAAATCTTGCTGACTCTCTTTTTTATAACCAAGCATGTGTACCAAGTTGTGGGGTTGGCAGTTCGAGAATCTTGGGCATCTTCAGTGTTGACACGTGGTGCCCACTGGCTTTCTCACGAGCTGTGATGAGGGCTGGATATGTAACAGATCTTTATCTTTTATGCCTTACTGACTTTTGAGGATGTTTGGCATGAGCTCATATCTCAAGATGGCTTTCATTTTTCTGGTCACCAGAGAAGCTGCAGGATTCTCTGTAAGTGTGGTAGTCATTTACATGCCTGCACTAGTGAGTTGCTTTCCTATATCTTGTCAGTGTTTTCCATGAAGCCTTTTGTCTTTTGCACATTGGTTTTAAGGAGGTGTCTATAGGTTGCAGGTACAAATACTGAAGCATCTTTCTTCTCCCAGGGGCTGGCTAGCCTTCTTATTGTTTACATTTTCCTTAGGCTGCTATAACAAACAGAAATCATTTAAGGCTAATTTAACACAGTGTATTGATCTTTTCTCTTGTGATCTGTACTTGTATTTATTTATGAAATATCTTCTTTAAAAAAGACATATCTTCTCATATGTAAGGGCATGAATAGTTTCCTAAATGTTATTTCTATAAGCTTACATTTTTGTCTTTTTGTATTTGGGTCTTTTTGTATACCTGGAATTTAGTTAAAGAAAAAAATCTATTTTGTTATATGTCATTTTAATGACAGATTTCTGATGTACAAAGTATGTCCCTTTTCTATTTCTTTGGTCTATTTCCTATTCTTATTAATGGCACATTTTGCTAATTGCCCCATCTTTAAAATAAAATTTGATGTCTGATGTTTTGGGTCTTCTTTTTCATAAATATATTTTTTAGAGTCAGCTTAATTTCCAAGAAAAAAACAACTTTATTTATTTGGAGTAAAATGTCAAAGTCTTTAAACTAGCTGCTATTAGAAGTTTTATCATCACTGAGCCCACCCTTCCGTGACCATAGCACCCATCACTACTTATTACACTTTCTGTTATATCTTTAAATAATGTATCTGAATTTTCCATGCGAAATCCATTGCATAGTTTATTAGAATTTACAAGTTATCTAGCCAAATAAACAGGCTCTTTTAAAAAATATTTTATTTATTAATTTTCAGGCAGAGAGATACAGAGAGAGAGAGAGAGAGAGAGAGAGAGAGAGAACCAAGGCCACCACCTTGTGGGCCTGGCATATGTGGGTACTGGGGAATTGAACCCAGGACCTTAGGCACTGGAGGCAAGTGCCTTAACCGCTAAGCCATCTCTCCATCCCCAATAAGCAGGCTCTTTATTCCATGAAAACACCTATGATTAATTATGGGAGCAGAGCTGTGCTGCTGATGGAGGTGAGTTCTTACCACATCCAGCACCCTGGTCAGGCAACTTGTTGCTTGCTTATCTTTGAGGTAGTTCTTTGCTTCTATAGAGGCTCTTAGATTATCTGTATAGATGTCCTGCTTAGCTTATTTTTAAAAAATATTTAATCTATTTGCAAGCAAAGAAAGAGAGGGAGGAAGAGTCAGAGAGTGAGAGAATAACAGCGAGAGAAGGAATGGGCACAACAGGGCCTCTTGCCACTGCAACTGAATTTCACAGGCATGTGCCACTTTGTGCATCTGGCTTTATGTGGGTCCTGGAGAATTGAACCCAGGCCATCAGGCTTTTCAAGCAAGTGCCTTTAACTGCTCAACCATCTCCCCAGATCCAAATTAACTTAATTTTAAACGCAGATCATTTTCTCTCTTCCTTTGTAATTCTTATCTCATTTGACTTTCATTTGACTTAATGCTGAGGATCTTCAGCAACATGTTAAATGGGTGATTTAACAAACCACTTTATCCGATTTTCATAATGGGCATGTTTTCCGAAGTTGACCTTAAGTACAATGCTTACTATAATGGTTTAAAATAAATACTTGTCAATCAATGAAGCTATAATGTTTTCATTTTTTAACTATTTTTCTTGATATTTCTTACAAATATTTACTTTATTCTTTGTCACACCAAATTACATAACCCCATTTTTTTTCCTTAATGAATTATTGTCATTCATAGTCTAGAGTTAAACCATCTTTGCATTTCTGGGACAAGGAATAATCATTCAAAATTTATTTATTTATTTATTTATTTATTTATTTATTTATTTATTTATTTATTTTTTATTGTCCATAATGAGTTACATTATTTAGTGGGCAAACCATGCGTTGTTATCCCGAATTCCCCGCTTCCCCCCCTCCCCCTCCCTGATCAGTTGTATATCCTCCTTCGTGGGCTGTCTGTATTAGTCCTTGTGGCAAGGGATCCTGTATATCTTAGTACTCATCCCGGTCTTCCTGGCCCAAGTGTGTTGTTAC
>PVHP010045248.1:0-13676 GCA_004024765.1 Zapus hudsonius | reverse complement strand
CCTACTGGGAGAGAACAGCAAACCAAGAAAGGAGCAATTGTGCAATGAAGGAGCCTGGGCCTGGGGGAGTCAATCAACAGCCATTAAATTCGGCCAAATATTCCACTCAGTGAGGGGGAACCCTTGATTGGAAATGGGGATTTAGGGCAATATGCACCGGATCCCATACACTTGGGCTCCCAAGAAAAGATGCACTATGTGAACATCTGACAGGGAGGCTACTAAAAATAGAAACTAGGTAATCCAGAATGGTGTATCTTTGTTAACCTATACTGTTCTAACTCTCCAAAGGAGATTGTATTTGTATTTTTCAGGATATAGCGAGTGAGCTGTGGCCCATATAACCCTACCACCCGACAGCAGGCCAAAAGATGAGATCATGGCAAGAGATGAGCCACCAGAGTCATATTGTGGAGGATCCATATGAAACCCTGCAGAGAAGGACGGGATGAACAAGAGACCCATAGCCACAGCCATTCAACCCACTCTGGATAAGCCAAATGTGTTTGTGTTTTTCAGGATTCAACGATAGAGCTGTGGCACATCTAACCCTACTAAACAACAGGCCGATGGCTGAGATCCTGGCAAGAGAGGAGCCACCACAGTCATATCGGGAAGGATCCATAGGGAACCCAGCAGACAATGACAGATGAATAAGGGACCTATAACCACAGTCATTCAACCAACACAGGATAGGCCATTGAGACAGAAACCAGGGATTTTCGACACAAGAACCCCTAAGCTCGCAACATTAAAGCAGCCTTATTACTCACCCACCAGGACTCAGGGAACTGAGCGGAAGAGGGGGCAGAAAGATTGTGAGAGCCATGGTGGGGGAGACGGTCCAGAGGCATGGCACCCATCAGTAACAACACACTTGGGCCAGGAGAACCGGGCTGAGTACTAGGATATCCAGGATCCCTTGCCACAAGGACTAATCAGAGAGCCCACAGAGGAGGATATCCAACTGATCAGGGATGGGGAGGGGGGAATTGGGGAATTCGGGATAACAACGCATTGTTTGCCCACTAAATAATGTAACTCATTATGGACAATAAATATATATTAAAAAAATATGAGCCACAGGTTACATAAGCACACTTTGCTCCCTAAAGGACTGGTGAAATCATAATTGTTCAGTGGTTACCAACACCTTAACCGGACTTGCACAGCACGGAACCCATCCATATTTTGTCATGGAGGACAGAGGAAGAGAAAGGAACTAGATGACAAAACACAGGAAGGACTCCTCAGGGCACAGGAGGGCAACGGAATGAGGGCAAAGAGAATACTGGGATGCAAATGACCAAATTGCCGTATGGTAATATGTTAAATTTCCTTATTAAAAATAAACATTATTATTGCACAGACATTATTATTCTTGCTGGTTTATCCTTTTACATTTTGATTCTTCTTTAAAATTCTGTCAATCTTACCATAAAGGTCCTATATTTTCTTCTAAATTTGTATGTGTTTTCCATATATAGTTACATCTCCTGGAAATTACTTTTCTTTATGCTGAGAGATAGTGACCTAATTTTATTTATCTATTAGTACATAATAAATCAAACCAGCACTTTTATTTGAATAGCCATTTCCTTCACCTATTAACAATAACACTATATTTTGTTTCATATATGATGTTTTCTATGTGTGACTCCAGTTATTAGTTTTTCTCTACACTGAGTTATATTTTTACTTCTAGAGAGATTTTATGCTCTATTATTGCAATTCTGTAATGGGCTTTGTTTTCTAAGAGAGCAACTCCCATTTTATTTTAAAAGCTTGTTTTTGTTAATTTTAAGACATGATCAATTTCATTCTCACATGCACTGGTTTAATTTCAATCTGTCCTTCATAAATTGTTGCCTTTAAAAAAATACTCTCACATGTATTTATTTGAACACAATAAACAACACTAGGTACAATATATAATGTGAACAGAATATATCATCTGAATTTCATTTGGATTCTGAAACTATATAAATCATTTTGTATTATCAATTATATATTTTATGTGAATGCCCATCCTGTAGGACAGTATGTGAACTAGCATTGCTGTGTTCCCCTTCCCTTCTTGAATGCCAGAATAAATTTGATTTCTGATGCCTGCTCCTGCATCAGCTATGCAGGAAAATAGTCATTTTATTTTTACGTCCTTGATTTTTAAACAACAGGCACATCTTTTCAGATTTATCAGAGTTTCTGGCTCTTAGTAGAATTGTTGCTAGGAATATAAATAAATAAATAAATAAATTTCTGCAAGTTTTTCATCAGCACCTTTCATTTAATTGCTATTTTACAGCTCTTAATAAATAATCAATTAAAGAAAGTAAAACTTGTGAGGCAGATATAGTAGGATTGCCATGAGTTCATGGCCACCATGAGACACCAGGTCACCCTGGGCTAGTGAGACCCTACCTCAAAAAACCAAAAATAAATAAATAAATAAATAAATAAATAAATAAATAAATAAATTTATAAAGATGTTTTCATAGATATTCATTTATTATTTATATGGTACTCTTATGAGATAGTATATGAGTATAATATTCAATTCTCTATGTTTTAAAAGTAAATAGAATAAATGGGAGCTTTTCCTATTCATAAACTGAAGATAATTTCCACATCTGGTCAATTATACCTACTCATAAAAATTATGTGGTATGCTTCTGAATAGATTAGATATTATTTATTTACTCATTCATGTGTTCATTCATTTTCAATCATAGACTCATTGTGAATAAAGTGAGTTAGTTCCATTTGAATCATACTGATTAAAAACCCATTTAAAGTTACTTAAATGGTTTAGAGATATACCATTTCCAGAAGGACATAAACACAGCTCTACTTTCATGATCAGGTCGACTTTCATGATGAATTAGTAGTACCTGTTCTCCTGTGACAATGGTATACTTAAGGAAATAAAAACCAGGAACAATGAAAAATGCCTTCTCCACTCATCATATTTAAAAAGTAGAAATACATGCTCTCTGCCACTTAGAGTGACTGCTCCCATGAACTGATAACTGTACAAGTCATAAAACATAGCTGACCTATGGCGTCCATCTGAGTGGACTTTCCTTTATATGAAATCAATACTGCCTTACATTGTAGAATTTCAGAGTGGCAATAAAGTTTATAATACTTTTGGTTGTTTCAGTAAGACTTAAGTATATCTTATATATGTACATATATACATATATACATATAAAACAGAAAGACAGACTATAGTAAGTCTCTCTGTGCATGTGTGCACAAGTTGTTTTTGGAATGCCCCTGTCTGTCTGCAATCAGTGAAATGCCTCAATAATGACTTGAGTCAGAGGGTAGAAGGTTGATCTGTTAGGAACAGATATGTTCAGAACAGATCCAGAGAATATCAAGTACATATCCCTATGACTAATATTACTATCGTGAATTTCATGTTTTCCTAATAGTTTGGTTTTGATGACAGTCATTTTTATTTATAACATGCATTTAGTCTTGCTCACCTTGACAAATGGCCTGATCAGGTGATTGTTATTTACAACTCTATGTTACTTTACTAGTTTCTATCTTTTTAAAAGATAAACCACCCTTTTAAAGCTACTTAAAGTACAGAAATATAGCATTTCATTTCTGGAAGGATATACCCAGCACATTCACACTGACTGGTGTGAATGTTAGCATGGGTTTCTTTTGTGTTACTAACCCATAACAACTTAAGCAATTCAAGTCTCTGATTAGAGTCAAAACCTAAGTTTTGCTCAAAGAGGACTTGCCTAGCTATATTCTCTCACAGTTCCTAAATAAGCAAGTCTTCCAAAACCAAAGATGGGATCAAAAAGAAGTGTTTCTTCGAGGTGTGGTTCTTTCAGCTCCTATGAAGCTATGTTTGCGGCTCTCATTGTAATACTGGTAATACTTTGTGGTGGATTAATTGCAGTGTCCTGGCTGGCAATCAAGGAACCAGAAACAGGTAAGTCAAGGGCTTGAACACAGAGGTGTCCTCAAGTACCTTATCAGCATACTTAATTCATTGCTGCTGTGGCTTCACTAAAAGATACTTTTATTTATTCAAATGCTTCTCTGTCCTTTAATTCTAAAATATTTAAAATGTATTTGATGTGTAATTTGAAACCAAATCCAGAAGTCAATGATGAGAATAGAGTAGATCATGTTTGATATCTCATTTCAGCATACAACAGTGAAAGCTCACAGTGATAGAATCAAAATCATAAATATATTAAAGTATTATGGATCACACTTGTTCATAAATATGAAAAGTTACTGAATATAGATTCATATTTACATAGGATTGTATGCTCATTCAATTATCAAACTAAAATATTACTTGTAGTAGCATAAAACTTCCAATGTAATTATAGATTTATATGGGTTTTAATCTGATTAGTATATTGGGATCAGCATGAAGAAAAACAATGAAAACATCATTTTTTGTAGAACTGCTTAAATATGTGAAAACAACTTCTCTAAAACCATCAAAAGTCTTGATACAAGAAGCCTATGCAGCTGTTGTTGGTACCTCATCCTGCAGATGAGGACTCTGGGACAAAACTGGAAGTGTGGACTAGCTTTCACTAGTATCACTTGGTACTCAGCAGAAGAGTCTACTTGATAAAATCCAAGCTCAGTGGTCAATCTTGTTTACCACTTATCTATTCATACAGTGAACATAAACAAGAAGTGTGAAAACTTCACTCTTTTGATAAAATATATTTATATTTATAATTAATTAATTGTATGGGGCAAATTAGTTATTTCTAGAAACTGACAGACAGAGCCTTTTACACGTGAGCTTAGTTTTACTAAGAAAAGTCTATTTGGATTTGCTATTTCCCTCCAATAAATGGATGAATTAGAATATAATAAAATGACTCACAACTTTACAAAAACAATTCCAAATAACCTCTGAATGATTTACACACTATAAACATATATACTGAATATTCCTTAAAGATATAAAACATTTGTGAATTTTTAACTAATATCTTTATTATGAATAAGTATATACATTGTATGAGCAAATCTTGTGAAGGTGTCCCTGTTTCCCTCTTCTCTGTCCCCTGCCCACTGGGGTCCTTCCTCAGTGTGCATAATGGAACTGTCCATATGTTAGGGGTTTATGACCTCTACCAGAGGTAGATAATTATTTTTTCTTTTTCTTTCTTCCTGCTTTGTGCCTTGTTGCTTGGGGGGGGGGGCAATGTCTCTGGCTATTCCCCACCACCATGGCTCTTACATTCTCTCCACCCCTCTTCCACTTGGTTCCCTGAGTCATAGTGGGTGAGTTTTGAGTCAGCTGTCTGGTTGAGTTCTTAAGTATCTCTGGATCTTTGCCCTAAGTTGTGTTGGGTATAGTTGGTGTCTGTCTCCATTGGCCTTTGAAAGGTTATCAGACTTGCTGTGGTCATTGGTCTCCTGTTTGTCTTGTAACTTTCTCATAGGTTTTATTTGGGTCCTGTATGAAGGCCAGGGGTGGTTTGTCTCCTGCCAGGATGTCAGCCATCATCCAAAGCCTTGTTGGTGGAATGTGTCAATGCCTTCTGAAAAATACAAAGTCTCCATCAGAGAGTGAGATCAATATAGGTTAAATGAGACAATCATTGCTATTTTGTCTAGCTCCTAATGGGTGTAACCTCTCTGTAGCTCTTTGGTAGTGGAAATTGCCCCTAAGAGCCTGGGTTCTTAGGTTCCTTGTCACTAAGCCGATCTATTTACCAATCAGTAAGCTGTTGATTATGCTTCTTGGTTTAGTGCCACTATTGCACAGGTGAGCATTTCTTGACTTGCTGGTACCTTCCATATAACTATATGTTCAGCATTCTCTGACAACTGTCTATATTGTATATCAGTGGTCTCTATTTTCTCCAAATATCATTGATCAATTTCTCCTGGCAGCTCATGAAACACCTTCCAGTGCTACACATGCTGCTAACCATCTGGGAGCTGGTTAACATTCTAGATCTAGAAGGATCTCTTGGTGTTGTTTGATGACACTCTGTGATTTCTTCAGCAATAGGGTCTTACCTGAATCCTGAGGCAGGTATTTGAGAGCTTTGACAGAAGTCTGTCACGTTTTGGGGACACTGTGGGTCTCTTTGATCAACAGCTCAGTGTGGGAAGGAACCAATAAGTGGGGCAGAAGATGCAGTCCTGAGCAATTATTCTTGAGATTAGGTTTCCTCCCTTTCTATTCAGACTTCCTCCCATTCTATCCATGACCCATCAATGCTGAGAAAGCCTTCCACAAAATCCAATACCAATTCATGATCAAAACACTTGAAAGACTTGGAATAGAGCACATGTACCTCAACATAATTAAGGACACATACAAAACTCCTAAAGCCCAAGTAAAACTCAGTGGGGAAAGACTCAAGGAGTTCCCACTACATTTGAGAACAAGACAGGGGTGCCTACTCTCACCACTGTTCTTCAACAACATAGTCCTTGAAGTTCTTGACAATGCAATAAGACAGACGAAAGGCATAAAGTGATACAAATTGATAAGGAAGAAGTAAAACTATCCCTTTTCTCAGATGACATGATCCTATATATATCAGACCCAAAGGTCAGCACCAGAAAACTACTGAAGGTGATTAATACCTTCAGTAAAGTGGCAGGATACAAAATTAACACACATGACATACAGACAGAAAAATCCTTCAGCAAAACAGCCCCATATTCAGTAGCCACAAATAAAATCAAATACCTTGGAATAACACTAACCAAGGTTGGGAATATTTTATACAATTACATGAACAACTACAGTGGAAAGTAGTCGTTTGGGTCTGACTAATATGCTGTTAATAACTTCAAGAAATTATAGTTATTTTGTTGCCTATTATAAATTTGATACTCATTGCCTATACAAATTTGTCTATTTTATAAAATAATAGAAAATATTCATAAATGCTAATCCAATATAAGAATAAGTATTAAAGGGAATTTGAGCTCAACCTTTGATAAAGTATTAGACAACATAAAATATGCTGGTGTGATTTTAATTAACAAGTTTTAATGGAAATTATTTTAACATTTCTGTTTTCTTGTATATGCACAGTAATGATCTCAAACAAAATATTCACATTGATTCTCTGGATTCAGACTATGCTAATTTTCCCACCAACATCCTAATTTTCAGGATTCAATGCAGTTTCCCATAAAGATCTTGTTTAACAAGGCCTCTTGGTATCCTCTAATCATTACAGTTCCCCTGTCTCAGTGCCTTCTGATTTTAAGTTCTGTTTTCACAAAAATAAGATTACATAAATAATAGTAAGTATCATTAAGCAATAATGACTATTTAGATTAAACCTGAGTTTATTTCTTGGAATAATAGTTCTAAAAAGTTTGTGGACTGAAAATCTTGGTGCCTAAGAGAGATTCCAGGTTTTGGTCAGCCAAATCTATTCAAATTCCATGCCTGTCACTTTTAACCTTTACTACCTTGGGAAATGATTAGTTATTCTTACCTTTCTTTTCCCAGTTGTGGAAAAGAAAAACTACTATCTTCTTTTATGATGTCACTGTGAGAATTAAGTATCATTACCATTTCATTCATGATTATTTCCTCACTGTGTGAGTATAAGGTGAAGCAATTGTTGAAAATATGAATATGGATCAAAGAGAAAATATTGATAAAGGGTTTATTTCTCTATATAACTTCAGTGGGTACTGAAAGAGTATACTTTCTGCATTATGATTATGAATTCTCTAATAAAGACAGTCACCATGTAATTCTAAAAGTCATACATTCCAAATTTATAATTACTAAAATCCAAGAAGTAGATTCTAAACTGTTTCAATGTAACACTAATACTGAAATCTTCACAGCAATTCACATACAGAAAACCAGCAATATCTCTGTATGCTTAGGGTTCAAGCAGCATCTGGAAACAACTATAAAACTTTTAATGGTCCCTTTCTCACCATGTTTTCCTGAACCAGTTCCAATAATTGATGAAATCTGATTACTGCCTGTGTCCTCCAAGAGGATTCTCAATCAGAAGCTTTTAGTGGGGGACTTGACTTCAAAGAGAAAGAAAGAGTGGAAGAGACAAGAAGTACATTTTCCCATCTCTTAAAATAAAAATACAGCTGAAAAAGAAAAAGAAAATAAAAGGAAGTAAATGGCAGCTGATTTTAAAACAGAAAGACTTCAAAGAAAAAGGAATTTTAGGGCCAATGTATCAAGGAAGACATTTACCTCTACATTTTATTTAAGAATGTGCGTATTCTCAACTATTCATTATTCAGTGTTTCATTTCTTATTCATCTCTCTAGGAGCAGTATTTGGAAAGCATCATGAAGCCAGAGGGACATTTAAAATAGCATCAGGAGCAACATACAGTCCCAATTTGAAAGACAAACTCTCAGTGGATTTCAAAGTTTTATCTTTTGACCTTCAGCAAATGGTAGGGGCACCTTTCTACAGTTGTTTTAAAATTCCATAGTAAAACCTCATTAGCTCTCTGCCTAAAGGTATTTAGATCATCCTTTCTCCATGAAAAGATTAGCAAATAAATGCAATGTGTTCAGCATCCTTAAACCTTATTATCAAGACAATATTTTCAATTCTAAACAGAATTACCTGTATTTTGTATGTAATTAAAATATTATTTATTTATTTATTTATTTGCAAGCAGAGAGAGACAGACACAGTGAGAAAGACAGAGAGAATATGGGCACACAAGGGTCTTTAGCCACAGCAAACAAACTCCAGATGTATGCACCACTTTATGCATCTGGCTTTATCTGGGTACTGGGGAATTGAATTCAGGTTGTCTGGTTTTGCAGGCAAGTACCTTAACCATTCAGCCATCTCTCCAGCCCTCTGCATATAAAATTTTGAGCAAAAGTTGAAATGTTCAAGTTAACACAATTTTCAACTTTTTTTTTAGCTAGATGAAATATTTGAATCGAGTAACCTGAAGAATGAATATATAAATTCAAGGGTTTTACGATTCGAGTAAGTATATTCAAAAATTTTTACTATTCTTACAGTTTTACAAATGGCTTTTCTGCTCAAATTTGTAGGTGTCACTCTTTGTAGGAAAAGAGCATATTCAAAATTCATCATTTATAGAGCATTGAGAAATGCTTCACAGAAGAAAATTTCATTTGTAGTAGCATGTAGCATTAACTTCTGATAATTGATATTGGGTCAATGTTTCTCTTCGCCTAGGGCAAAATTTTATAGTCATGTAGAATTTGATAAGGTTGAATCTATGCCCATCTATATATAGTGTTTAACTTTCTAAGAGACACATTCCTTATAATCTAATACTATTGTGTCATTTTCAAAAATTTAAATCACTAAAGATAGGGACTTTTTTTTACTTTTGTACCCAGAGGACATAAGATTGTGATTGTAAACAATTAAGTGTTCAATAAGAAGATGGGTCTTGAATTAATAGGATAATGATATGATTTCTTTATGAATCCTCAATAAAATTGAGTATAGTGTGTGCAGAATTTGTCTATGATCATATGTATGTATGTATGTATGTATGTATGTATGTATGTATGTATGTATGTATGTGTGTGATCTTCATTTATTCTCACCTATTCATCACACAAACACATTTAGGGTTTTCTTTGAACCAAGCAATTAACTAGGTTCTAACAACAAGCATATTAAGAAAGTTAGTTATTAAGTAGCTCATAATGCCCCCATCATTAAGACCTTTTGAGCTAAGCAGAGTGGGTCATGACTATACTCACAGCCCTTGAGAAGCTGAAGGAAGATGATAATCATGAGTTAGAGTTAGATGCCAGCTTTGTTGGTAGAGTACAGAGTGGGTTTCAAGTTAGCCTAAGAGAAAGAGAGGGAGAGAGATATGAGAGATGATAGATGATAGATAGATAGATAGATGATAGATTATATATATAATGTTTTTAACTTGCTGTTAGAATAGAGGTTCAATATAATAATACTTCTCAAATATCACTGATATTAGGACAGGAGAGATGGCTGAGGCAATAAGGTGCTTACAATATTAACACACGGATTTGAAATGAGATCCCCAGTACCCATGTAAAAGTTGTGTGTAGCACTCGTTGCCTATAATGCCAATGCTGGGAGACATATACCATAGAACCCTGGGCTTGTTGGATGGCTAGTCTAGATGAATTGGTGATCAACAGATTCAATAAGATACTGTCTCAAAAATTTGAATACATAAGGTGGAGTGATTTAGGAAGACACCTGATGCCAACCTCTGGCCTTCATACACATGATCACACACATGTGTTCAATGAATAAAATCACTTTTTGTAGTTTGTAGAGAATCAGGTCTGTAGATTGGCATTAAAGCATCAATTTATATTTTGTTTTGGAAGATTTTTCCTCTTATATAGATATACCTAAGTAACTATTTTCTGATTGTGTTACCCTCATAATATCCAGGCAAAGCAAAGTATTGGTGTCTTGGGGTGTTTACTGAGAGAGTTTTGCTAATAAAACCATTCATGTTCATGTCCACAAAATTCTGCGTAATTTCATTGTCCAATGTAGTGCCCAAACTTTAATAAATACTGTATAATGTTTCTCCCCAAAAGTATTTTTTCAGTGTAGAAACATTTTTCTCATGATGACAGTTGAACAACTTTTAAAGAAGAAAATTTGTGAGAAGTGCTGAATTTCATGACAATCACCGTATGATAATTTATAGGTAAGCAGTCTGAGAGACCAGGAATAGGAAAATAGGAAAAGTGAGTAACAAAAGAATGGTTAGGATTACTTAAAATCATCACTATAAATAGACATAATCATAGAAAAAATAGAAGACTCATATTAGACTTATTTTAATTTTAAACTTCAAGCCATATAATCAGGGAACAGAAATAACTGAGTGCCCCTCCACATAATAGTATCCACAACTGTAAAAAGTATATCTAACCACCTGTTTAAACATGTATACTATGTTTTTAATTTAAATTAACTCATATCACATGTGTACAGAGTCAAATTACAGCATTAAGAATACCTTATATAAAAATCAACCTACTTTTTTTATTGTCCATAATGAGTTACATTATTTAGTGGGCAAACAATGAGTTGTTATCTCCGATGTCCCCCATACCTCATCCCCAACCAGCTGGATATCCTCCTCCATGGGTCGTCTGGATCAGTCCTTGTGGCAGGGGACCATGGATAGCCTAGTATTCAGCCAGGTTCTCCTGGCCCTAGTATGTTGTTATTGAGGGGTGCCATGCCTCTGGATAGTCTCCCCCACCACGGCTCTCACAATCTTTCTGCCCCCTCTTCTGCTCAGTCATGGTGGATGAGTATTAAGGTTGCATTAATGTTGTGAGCTTAGGGGTCTTTGTGTCGAAGATCGTTGGTTTCTGTCTCACTGGCTTATCCTGTGTAGATTGAATGGCTGTTGCTATGGGTCCCTTGTTCATCCCGACATTCTCTGTGGGATTCCGTATGGATCCTCCAAGGTATGACTAAGAATTTAATGTTAACCATGTCTCCTGCTAACTGTGTGTGTGTGTGAGTTTGTGTGTGTGTGCCTGCGCGTGCATGTGTGTGTTTACACAAGTGCACTGTGGGGCCTCTCAGCAGAGAAATCAAATGGTTTTCTCTCCTTTGGGAATACTTTTCGGTGGAAAGTGTTGAATCATGGGGAAAGATTGAGTCATTAGCAGCTGATTCTTTCAATAAAGGACAGTTTACACTCTGTGGCAATTTGCACTTTAGTTTGCCCTTTGTTCATTGATAAGTCACAAAGTTGGGAAAGGAAATAGCTTTGTTTAATCATCAAACCTAAGGGTTATCAGTATCATTATGGGAAATATGGGATAAGAAACATTTCAATCTATTACTTTCAGACTCTCGTACAATGATAGGATTTATCTGGAGGGAAGGAGGATATAGAAAGGAGGGAAAGAGAAAAGTATGGAGGGTGGAACAGAGGGACAGAGAGAGGGAGGGAAAGAGGGAGGAGAAGAAAGAGAGAGACAGAGAGAGGGGGGATATTGAGCTATTCTACCAGAGCAGGTTTTAAAAAATGTCCATGCCTCTTCCTTAATCACATGAATCTCTTTAACTTAATAAGTAAAGTCAATCTCATAGCAGAGATCAATAAATTACCAAAAATATGTTGACACCTTCTCACAAGGTAAAACACAGATGTTTATTAGTGTTTTCTTGATTTCTACTATATTTTTCTATTATCTCAACATTTACCCTGAATAATAAAATAAATTTTAAAGAATACTATTTTATATTCATATAAGATATGTAGCTCCTCTTGCTGCAAAATTAAATTATCAAACATAATATATAATTCACAACTAAGAAGACCCATGTTTCATATAACAATCTTTATGCCTGAGAATGAACTAATCTTGTTACTTCAAACTCAATGAAGTGAAATTCCAGAATTACACATTTTCTGCCCCAATTATCTTGCCCCTTCTACTCCCCAATTCAAAAAAAAATAAAACCAAAAGTTATTAATTTCAAATGTTTAGTAAAATACATTAACAGAAAGCAAGAATACTCATAGGAAAATTAACATGATTAAAATACACATGATCTTTGATGAAGGCCTTCATCTGGCTGGCAGAAAACACCATACCATAATGAGCAAAAGAAAGGAAAGACTTTATTTTTAGATTACAATCTCCTGGGAAAGCTCCATAATGACACAGGAAAGCATGGCATGGGCAGAGGGTATACAACACCTCTGCCACTGCAGGTGGACAAGAGCAGCAGGTGAATGAGCCAAGCTCTGGCAAGGGAGAATTGCCTATAATACCCCTAAGTCTGCCTCCAACAACACACCTCCTCCAGCAAGGCTCTACTTCCCAAATTTCTCTCATCTAAGGATCAAGCACTGAGAACATATGAGTTTATGGGGGACATCTAACTCAAACCACCATAACCTTGAATGAATCAAAAGATAAAAAGGAAAGGCAGAATTGGAAACAGAAAACAAGGGATATCGTGCATGGTTGCTTCATTTTAACAACATTTAATCCTGTCCATATTCATTCAATTCATCAACCCCACTTTTCATCAAAATCCTGTCCATATTCATTCAATTCATCAAACCCAACATTTGTAGACACATAATGTAAAGAAAGAGAAGGAGATAAATGGGAAGCAGAACATAGTAGTGGAGGATAAAGTCAAAAATGGAATTCCATCCTGAAAAATAATCTCCCTTTTCTGAAGCTTCTTTTTCCAATAAATATTGGAGGATATGTGATTTTTATGCCAGGATTTTTAAAATAATCAGTGAACAAAGCATATAATTACCAGTGTCTCATACAATAGATGTTTATCTTCTGCCATCACAAGAGACTTCTGTTTCTTTGGGAATTCAGTGGCACATTAGCAATGATACACTGTCATGGTTTGATACAGGTGTCCCCCACAAACAATTGAATGTGTTCTGATAGATCGATCCTCAGCTGATGGCAGTTTGGGTTTTACAACCTCGATGAAGCTGTGTTTTTGGGGGTGGGCTTATGGGGTTATAAGCCAGCTTCCCCTTGCCAGTGTTTGGCACACCTTCCTGCCGCTGTTTGCAGTGCTGTGGCAGAGGTGATGTCCAGCCCTCTGCTCATGCCATCGTTTTCCCTGCCAGGATGGAGTCTCCCCTCGAGTCCGTAAGCCAAATAAACCCATTCCTCTACAAGCCACTTTTGTTTGG
>PVHP010045247.1:0-13719 GCA_004024765.1 Zapus hudsonius | reverse complement strand
AGGGTGGGAAACCTATACAATTATTTTGGAAGGTTCTGATACTTGTTGATCTTCCATCAGTGTTTACTACTACATGTGGGAATACAAACTGCCAGACTAGTGTGTCCTTAGGATGTTCTGGTTGCCCTTGTCTCTACTGGACAAAAGCCTCTGCTTTATGCTTGATCATAGAGGACTTAAGGTTCAGGGCTGAGGAGATGGTGCAGTGGGTAAAATGCTTGCCATGCATGCATGAGGATCTGAGTTGGGATACCCAGCACCCATGTAAAGGCCAGGAACAAATGGTGCACTCCTATAATTCTAGCACTGGAAAGGTGGAGACAGATAGATCCCTGTGGTTCAGTGGCTACCTAGTCTAACAGTATTAGCAAGCTTCAGGTTCTGTGAAAGAGCTGTTTTGAAAAAACTAGGTGGAGATTAACTGAGGATGATGCCAGGTATCCATGTCTGGCTCCCTCATGAGAATGCACACATGTGCTCACCCATGCACACATATGCCTACATACATATGAACCTGCAGGCACATATGCACACCACACAGAAATACACTTGCGAGAAAAATGTGAAATAAAGTGGAGTCAACAATGGCCTCACTGTTTTCCTCTCAGTTCAACAGCATAAGGAATTCAAAATAACCAGAAAAGATTCTCAACATTAGTCCAACTTCAAAATTCCCAAAATTCTTATTAATTACAGCATTTTTCAAAAGTCCAAGGTCCCTGTTGATATTGAAGGCAATATTTTAGTTGTGAGCCTCTGTAAATTTGAAAAATGATAGTGATATAATTCTGATAAAAAATGAGAGTAAAGATGTTCATTTCAAAAGATGAGGATGAGGATGAGGGTATAAGGAAATATTGGACTAAAACAAGACTGAAAACCAGCACGGCAAACATTTAATCCTTTAACTCCATGCTCAGTATCCAAGGCATATGGTCCTATTGTATCAGTCTCCACCTAAAGTTGTCCTCTGGCCTCCACACGTATGTAAATACATGTGTACCCCTATACACCAACATCCAGGATATGTACCCACATAAGCATCCACGTTTAAAATGTCCTATATAGCTGCCATTTTTGATCTAGAATAAATCCATTTTTTTACATTGTTTCTTAGAAATTTTTTAAATGTGGAATTAGGTAGCTGTAAATCAGATATTTTTTCTTTCATTCAGTTCCAAATGAGAGAGAGAGAGCTACCCAAGTATAAAGCTAAATTATAGAACAAAGGCAAAACTTACCAACTATTTAAAGAAATGAGACAAGGGGATTGGTCTACAAAGCCCAAATGACATTACAGTGACATTTTCTGAGGTCACACACCATGCATGAAGTATATCAGGGATCCCTAAGTAAGGGTTTGACTTTTGGTGCCCTCTCTAAAGTCTTGAACACACTTTAATTATCTTTGAGTTATGAATAATATTGAAGCCAATTAGAATAAGGTTACAGTTTCAAGGGTGGAACCATAAAATGAGCATTTGGTTCTCACAGCAAACTCCAAGAGAGCCTTTACACATGTGATTTCCTGGTCCCAGGACTATATATAACGGCAAGTACTGAGTCTCCTTGTCCTTACCTAATAGTCATTGAAGTGGTAATGTGAACATTATTATCCTTTCATGGAAAATAATACTAATGAATATCTCTATATTGTCCTTCGTCTCAGTAATAGGACTGGACAAAAGTAACAGGAAGAGTCCTCTGTTGAAATCAGTACATGGAAATAATGTCCCAAAGTGTTCCGTCTTTGAGTCATGCTTTCCCTCATTCCTGTCCTCTTTCCTTCAGATTCCTCTCATGCCCTTAGAGCCCCGCATGGGATGCCAATGCACTCCCCCTGTTACAGCAAGGAAACTGAGGCTACCTCTCTAGTATGACTGCTTCCTTTTTCCCTATGGTCCATCAAGTTCCCTTAAAATAACTGTCCCACTATGTCTTGTCCTCCATCCCAACTTACTCAGCTACCTCCCATGGTATTCCACTAGAAAACGGCTTTCAATATGTCACCAAATTCCAAGTTCATTGTTCTCGTTCACTTTCAGGCCCTTATAAATACTAAAGTGTCAGACAGACAGTGTTGAGAAATTCATTCATCAGCAAAAAGAACTAAGTCATGGGCCGGTTCCCAGGAGCTGATCTGTTCTATTCCCTGATGTGCACATATATTTTGATTTTTTTAATGAAATCTTAAGTCATACCCTTCATACCTAACCAGCAGCTGCAGCCTCCCAGCAGGCATCTCCTCAACATGACAGGCAAGTGCATTATGCTAAGTAGATAATCACAACAATTAACTGAAAAGGTTATAATTCCATCCTGTTTGGTACAGTTGGCCTGTCAAAAACTATTAGGTTAAAATAGATCTCAAACCTCCCTCTTAAAACAAATCAATGGAAAAAGAAAGGAGAAGAAAGAAAAAAAAAAGTGACATGACAGCTAAGAATTTTTAAGTTGGCCAAACAAAATGTTCTCAAAAATGTTAGGTCGAAACTCGGGCAGCGCCTCAGTTTCGTCCCTCTGGAACCAGTGTGGCCAGCTTCAAGAGAAGTGTCAACATGAAAACCAGACCGCAACAGGGGTTACAGATAAAGCCTGCCTTGTAAACCCCCTCCTGCTTTGTCTCCGTCTGGCCAGAGGGATCTTCCTACCTCGATGCTGAGAGAGATACATGACCACCTGGACCTACGTGACAAATTCCTGGACTTCAGTTTCATCTTGCCCTTATGAGCCCAGGTCTGACTTTTCTCATATGCTGTTCCCCCACATCCCACCCACGGGGGAGATAGCCTGGTAGCTCCAAAAAAAAGAGATATATTTAATAAAAACTGTCCTTTTAAGTCAGTTAAAAATGTTTAGCTTCTGAAAGTAAGGATTGGAGCAATTAATATTGGCAAAAAGTGTGTGATAAAAAAAACACACTTTCAATATTCACAAAGAAATGAGAAAATATTGAAATGTAGTTAACAGTTGAAACAGTTGAGTGATAACCCCAATTGTCCTTGCCCTAAAGCTTAGCATACTACTGATAATATGGAGCTCAGTGTTTTCATATTGATATCTTATTCCCACTTACAACTTAATAGGCTAGACATATAGAATAGTTCACATCACCTGGGTTTTTCCCCCATTTTTTTTCTTTTTATTTTTTGTATGCATGTGTGTACATGTGTTTGCATGGGTATGGGCACATGTGCTCATAAGAGTGAGTGCATATAGATCTGTCTCTCTCTCTCTCGCTTGCTCTCTCTCTCTCTCTCTCTCTCTCTCTCTCTCTCTCTCTCTCTCTCTCTGTGTGTGTGTGTGTGTGTAGAGGCCAGAGGTCAACATCTGGTGTCTTCCTCAATCATTCTTCACTTTATATTTTCAGACAGTTTGTGATAGTTTGAATGTATGTCTCCCAATAGACTCCAGTATTTTATTAAAGCTTGTAACTTGGTTTTTCATTCACCTGGCTGGACGAGGTGTCACTGTGTGGGAGGATCCTGAGGTTCACCCCTAAGGTGTGTGTTTGAAGGCAGATCTGAATTCCCAGACCAAAGTTATACAGAGCAGCCTGAGCTCTTCCTGGGTCCCTGCTGTTTGCTGTCTATTTGTTCTTGCTTATGGTGCTGCTGTTTGGTGGTGTCTCTCTGCTTGGGTTTATAAATGGGAGCCAGCTTCTTCCAGCATTTGATGGAACTTTCCCTCTGGATCTGTAAGCTTGAAATAAATCCCTTCCTTCCATAAACTGTGTCTGTTTGGAAGTTCATCCCAGCACCAAAAAGGTGACTACAACACAAAGTCTCTCATAGTAGTTAGAGAGCTCTCCAATTCAGCTAGATTAGGTGGCCAGTGAGCCTGAAGATGCCTCCTGTCTCTGCCTCCCCAGGACTGAGATTAGAGGTACTTACCACATCCAGCTCTTAAGTGGGTGCTAAGGATCTGAATTCAGGTAGAGGTAGTTTTGCTTCCATGACAAGTACTTTACCACTAAGTCCTCTTCCCAGCCCCCATAATGCCTCTTTAGTCACCATTTTTATTATTTATAAAGTTAAAGCTCCAAGTATTATTCAGATTCAACATGTGTTAATTATATTAAAATCTCCCTAAATATGTACAGACATAAATGACAAAAATTGATTTAAGTCCCAGAATTATGACATGTCTCTCTTTAAGCTTTCTACTTGTCACTCTCTCATGATTCCTTCTGTCTATGCTATATTTCTGCTTTGAGAATTAAAATATGGATGACCATTAAAAGGACTTTCACCTTGCTCATGAAGTAAAATTCACATGCCAGACATTACGTATACTATTAGGGAAACTACATAGAACACAGAAGCAAAAAGATGTGCACACAAAGTCCAAGGTTGAAAAATCTGAATGTATACACACACGCGCTTATGTATGCACACACATACATAGTTATACACTCACAGTTAGTTGGTTAATTTTAAAGTATAAAATGTAATTTGAAAATGTTGACTATCGATATATATATATATATATATATATATATATATATATATATATCATGTGAATATATTTGTATATACATACATATATTGATATAAAATTAAAACCTTCTGTAATAAGGTTACGGAATTTACCTTTATCACAATTTATTATTTATCACAAAAACAACAGATGGGAATTGTAGGCATTCAGCTTCCACAATGTCTCTTCTTAAGTATTATTTTTAAAAACTTCTTATTGACAACCTCCTTACATATACACAATACACCATGATCATAACTCTCCCTTTCCCTTCTCAAATCTCTACTCCCTGAATCCCTTCTAGTCTTTCTGTTTTGATGTCATCATCCTCCCCCATGCATTGCATGACACAGGTCTTGTGTAGTCTGCATTAGCCCCTGTGAGGCCACTTTGTGTCTGACAGACAGTATTGCAAAGCACTCCTCCCCTTCCTTTGGCTCTTACATTCTTTCTGCCACCTCTACCGCACAGGTTTCTGAGCCTTCGAGAGTATGATAGCAATGTTTCATTTAGTACTGTGAATTCCATCACCTCTTCTTCTTAGCAATTGGAGGAGTTTTGGGTCTCCACAGTGCTTACTGCCATCTGAAAAGACAAGCCTCTTATCATAATAAAACTCCTACTTCATTTGGAAGGAATCTAAGGATTCACTCTTTGATGTTTGAACTTACATCTTCAAAAGGTACCCTGTCAAAGTATTTATTTTCTTATGTCACTATTGGCAAAACAGAATTGTTTTATTTTTCTATTTTTAAATTCATTTGTATGTTTGATATGCCTTTATTAAGCTGATCCTCATGCTTGCTACCAAAGGAAACATTGCTTAGAATTTGTTGCAGTCAGCTTTCTAGTTGCTGCGCAGAGAACCCAAGCAAAAGCGGCTTGTAGAGGAATGGGTTTATTTGGCTTACGGACTCGAGGGGAGACTCCATTCTGGCAGGGAAAACGATGGCATGAGCAGAGGGCTGGACATCACCTCTGCCACAGCACTGCAAACAGCGGCAGGAAGGTGTGCTAAACACTGGCAAGGGGAAGCTGGCTTATAACCCCCATAAGCCCACCCCCAACAACACAGCTCTAGTGAGGTTCTAATTCCCGAATTGCCATCAGCTGAGGATCGATCTAGCAGAACACATTCATTTGTTTGTGGGGGACACCTGTATCAAACCATGACAGAATTGTTGCACCCTCGGAAAGCCCAAACTTCTCTGTGCTTTAAAACCTGTGTTCACTGGCCAGCCAACCTAGCCTAGGCAAGCCGTAGATCAATGAGAGTTCCTGTCTTAGAGAAGGTGTGTGGTGGCCTTTCTAAGGATGACACACAAGGTTGTCCTCTGTCATCCACATTCATATGCATTTGCACCTGCACACGCACATGTACCTCTACACAAACATGCATATACACATGAGAATAATAAATAAAAATAATAAACCCAAGCTCCTATACAGGAGTTCACATAGTAAACACTAATATAGATGCAATGGATTTCTTATTTAGATGTCATTCTTCCCACTTACTGTTTCTAACAGACTCCAGAATTCCTCCCCAAGTATCCACCTTTGTCACACAGTTGTATGCTTCAGAAGAGAACCTCTCCCAATCCTAGTGTGTGAATCATCTTCTAAAGTCAGCAATGTTCTCATTCTGACTTCCTGATTGAGGTTTGGTGATCCTTGGAAAGAGAGTTTATTTGACACAATGCAGACTTATATGTTATGTGTCAGTGATGTGATCAAGAACACAACCATGACAAGGGTCTGTGCTCTTTCTATCTCCCTTCTCTGATACCCCCACCAGATTAACTTCATCCCCAAACTTGGTCTCCTTCTTTTTGTAAGACAGCAGCTTCTACAACCCCCCCCCACACCAAGAAAAAATGCAGAAAAAAATATGGCTAAGGGATTGTCAGAAAATATCTTCTCATGTTATGGCAAAATATTTTTCTTGCTAATAATAATACACATAGAAACAAAAAGTTGCACAACCACAGCCAGTCAGTCAAACCAGGATAAGCCAGACAGACAGCAACAATTTTCAACACAACCTAAAGCAGAAGTGCAGAGACCCCCTAAGACCTCAACAATAAAGCAGCCTTAATACTCACCTACCATGACTCTGGGAACTGAACGGAAGAGGGGGCGAAAAGATTGTAAGAGCCATGGTGGGGTAGAAAACCCAGAGACATTGACCCCCTCAGAAACAACATAAAAAGGGGGGTGGAACCGGGTTGACTCCTAGGCTATCCATAACCCCCTACCCCATGGACTGATCCAGACTGCCCACGGAGGAGGACAGTAAGCTGATTGGGGACAGGGAAGAGGGAAATTGGGGAAGTGGGGATATCAACTCCTTATTTGCTCATTCAATATATCTAATTATGGATAAGAAAAAAAAGTTGCTCTATTCAGCTATATATTCTATTTTCTTGAGTGACATTTCAAGCATTGATGACCATGATGCAGCTTTAAGGAGGTCCAGATTGAGGACAAAGCCAACTTCCTAAGGGTGACATTGCATAAAAACATTACTCTCCTTACATAACCAATCTTAGCAGCTTCTGCAGAAAAATAACTTTATTAAATAGGATGAAATTCCCCTTTTCCTTCATTATCAAGTGTTTTATATTACTTAATGTCAAATTCCCATCTAAATAATATAATAATATTCTCAGTAATGTATGGATTATTCCAATCATTAAAACATTATTAGGGCTTGCAAAGAAACTAAGATGCTATCTAATCCAAGGTATCTCAACTTTAGTACTATTGACTATAAATGCTTCTCATGGTGGGTCACTGTACCCTGTACACAGGACGTTTGCCACCATCACTGGCCTCTGCCCACTGGATTCCAGTCATGCCCATCATGGAACTGTGACCATTAAGTATACAAGTTGTCAAATGTCCTATGTAAGGTAAAAGTACCCCTAACTGAGGGCTACTGGTCTAAACATATCATATATATAGTTATATATTAATTAAATATATTTAGAGGAGCCTGCATATGCTCAGGGAGTAAAGTGACTTTCCAAAGATCACAATGCAATATTGTGTAGAAAGAAATAGAAATAGTGTCTGGGGAGATGGCTACATTAGTAAAATGCTGCCCATGAAAGTAAAAGAACGTGAATTCAGATCCCTAGCACCCAGGAAAAAGCTAGGCATTGTAGCACAACCTGAATCCACCTGTTATAGTCAGCCACACACCACTGGGATGAATCTCCAAACCAGGAACAATTTGGGGAGGAAAGTATTTATTGAAACAACTGATCCAGGGGAAGTTCCAAAAAGGAAAAGTCTGGTCCCCTTTCATAGATCCAAGCAGAGAGACAGAGGCCCTGCACCTCCAAATCAAGCAAGCAACTATAACACTGTGACTCACAATACAGCAGGATTGCCAGACTTGAGTTCCTACTGCTCTTTGCATATTTATCCCTAGAATTTTTCATCCAATTTAGAAATACCTCAGGGCCAGACTCCAGGAGGCCAGGCCAAAGTGACACCTCCTCCAGCCTTTACAATTATAATAAACTTTTGATTCTATTGGGGGACATCTATTCCAACTACCACACCAGCACTGGGGAGATAGAGATGGAATCCCTGGGGCTGGATGGCTAGATAGTGTTGCTGAATGGGTGAGCTCTGAGTTCAGTGAGAGACCCTCACACAATAAGGTGGAGAATTATTAGGGATGATATTTAACATTAACCTCTGGTCTCCACATGTCCATGCACACACATGCATTCACACGCCCACGCACATGGCCATCACACACATAGACACATGCAAAAATAAAAGAAAAACATAGGAATAACATGAAAGAATGTTCTCCATGTGCTCACCAGGAGGCTTCTCCTGCTTGTTTTCTGTGGGCCACCATGCTTTGAAGAATAAATGAACTAAAGAAATACCTGAACTATGCTAATCTTAGGAGAGGCTGTGACTGGACAAAACTAAAAATAAGAATATGTCCAATAAAAAGTACATCTCGCTCCTAGTCATGACTGCATGCCATGGTTTCCATAACCCTGCTTTCTTCCTGCTCCTTCTGTGAACCTAAAAATTCAGGTTTTGGTACTTGGCATATATACTAAAATTTGGATGATACAGAGATTAGCATTTCCTCTATACAAGGACAATATAAAAATTTGTGAAGCATTTCCTATCTTTAATGGTTTCAAAGTAGAAAAGAAACTGAGCCTAGGAATTGGGGAGGTGGCTCAGTGGATGGAATACTTGCTGTGTGACTCTGAGTAGCTGAGTTCAGATCTCCAAGTCCCGGTTAAAAAAAAAGCAAGAAGATGTGGTGAGCTTCTGTAATCCCAATGTGTTTTCTATAAAAAGGATGCCAAAGATGGGAGAATTTCCCAGATGCTTGAAAATGAAATGGTAGACAACTAGAGACCCCGTCTCACACGAGGTAGAAGGCAAGACCTGAACTAAAAGTCATCTTCTGACCTCCATAAGCAGACCATAGCACACACACATTAGAACTCACAGGCAAACACACACACACACCCTAAATGCATAATTTTTTTAAAAAAAAGTTAAAATAAATGTGGCAAGGTAGCACACACCTGTAATCTCAGCAATAATGAGGCAGAGGAAGGAGGATCAGAAGTTCAAAGTCATCCTTGGCAACATAGTGAGTTTAAGGTCAGCCTGTAAAGCATGGAAACCTACCTCAAAAGCAAGCTGGGAGGATGGTTCAGTGGTTAAAACTACTTCCAAAGCCTGCTGGCCTGGGTTTAATTCCCAAGCTACCCATATAAGCCAGACCCAACAACAGCACAAAATAAAGTAAAATCAAATCAAATCAAATATTCAGCTTTCACTTCAAATTCTATCACAATCGCTGCAGCTCGAGTAAGCCTTCAAATCCTCATCTGAGTCAGGATAAAGGAAGAGTTGGAAAGTGGACATAATATCCTACCGAGGAGGTGCGCCAATTTACCACACCATTTCTACCTCTTTCAAGGAAGGCTAGAGAGGGTAAGTAGTCTTCATTTAGGGAAGCTTCCATCCCACTCACATTAGTTATTTCATTATTAGTAAAAGAGAGTGATGTGAGGGGACCAATCACATGTGTCTCCACAACAGGAATTCTGCAGACAAGAAAAAATGGAGCAGAGTGAAAGAAGGCAATAGGGAAAAGAAAGGAAAAATCAATGTAACTGCCTCATGCCAAGAGATCATTAGGAACTCATGAAGATTAGTTCTTTGCTCTTTTGATACTTACTTTCCTACTGGGGAAGTTGCTGTTTCAAGGGAGAGCATTGGCTGTTATGTCTGGAATAGGACAAGCTTAATTATTCAAAATGAAAAGCAAAATCTGAATGCTGCTCAACCAAGTGCGTTAAAATCAAATGCAATTTTTTCCAGTCTTTTTCTTCAAACCTAGAATTGGAGGACTGCTTTCTTCAATCTGTTTCTGACAGGACTTCTATCTGAGGCTCATTTTGAATATTTCTTTGACTCTGGACTTATGTCCTGGCGCTGCTTCCTGATGTAAAATCATCACATCACGTCTGCTGGGTCCACAGCCTTGACTTCTAAGCTAGTTATACACCAAAGCTGCACAAACAACACTTTATTTTTCCCTTTATTTCATGCTCATTTCACAGCAGATGGTTTAGGGAATGTGTTGCCTGACAGATGGTTATTAAAGAAGTTTGCTGGTCAGTCACAACCCATGTGGGCGTTTTGTTTACAAGGCTGATTACAGACTAGAAGGTTACATCTAAGTGAATTATCCAAACTCGACTTCATCTTCCAGCATTAAAAGTCAATACTATTTTGCTTATTTCAAAATCATTATAAATAATTCCACTTCAATTCCTAGTGCTGGGAAGACTAAGCATTTGAGTCATGCATGATGGTATATCCCCATATTTGGCAGGGGGAGAGGGGCTTAGATAAGAGAATCATAAGTTCAGGGCAAGCCTGGGCTACTTAGAAAGACCTTGTCTCAAAAAAAAAAAACAAATGAAAAAAATCCCTATTTTCTCTTGTAATCATTCAGAAAGTTTTCTCTGTGTGTAAAACACTGGTATAAGTGCTCAAAGATATAGAAGGTAGAGACCAGAGTATCATATTTTCATATATTCATATATAAATATATTTTCATATATTATCATCTATTCTGAAGAATTTCTTCCCAAGGGAGGAGCCTAATGTCGGCACCTTTCCTCTCCTCTCTCCCACAGAACACTCTCAGGTCCATGCTATCATAGTTCCTTCCCTGTGGAATCATGGTTGTTGGTTCCCTTCCCTGTCCTCCTGAGAGTTTGCAAGCTTTATGAAAAGAAGAATCAACTCAGTTACTTTTCAATACCGTGCACCTAGCACTCAACAAGAATTGATTCAGTGGCTAAAGAAAAAAAAATACAAGAAAATGCACAGGATCAACTTGTTTCATTCAATAAAAAGTAAGCAATCAGAAGTTATGTCAGCATTAGTTTAAAGAATGGAGAGAATAATGTATATTTTAGAAGAAACTATGGCAAAAAAAAACAAGCAATGTGACTCTTCATCCAAAAGTCCCTGGCTGTCTCAGCAGGAATCTTTCTTGCTGCTCTAATTAACTTCAACGTGTATGCTAACATGGGATGTCAAAGGAAGAGACAAGTCTGAGACAGAATTCCAACTTGTACTAATGAAATTATACTACATTTTATGAGTTACCTCTTGAAAATGTATCAGTTCTAAAGAAATGCCTGTGGAGGAGGTATCTGTGTGGACGGGAAGTGTGTTCTTTTCACTCCTTTGGACAAGCAGTCCTGGGAAGCATGGATTCACACCGGCTGACTGTATGGTCATTCTGCAGCTGCAAATGTCACTATGAGATAGAATTGATCAGCTGAGGCTTCACAGTGACACATTAGGATATGAGTTAAGGACATAAAATTATGAGTGACTTTGCTTTATAAGAAGAAGCTTATTAAAACCAGGTAAAATATTTATGCAAATTTATAAACACTTGCAGATGTTCAGTTTAGGGATTAGATGGTAACTAAAAATGGCTTTTAAAACCCAGTCTACTTCTCTTCTCCTCTAGAACACTACATCGTTTTACCTTATTATATTTCTAGCAAAATTATTCTCTAAAGCATCCAAAATGGGAAAACTTTATTGAACAATGGCATTGAACTAATTCAATTTTAGGGTGTATAGACAAATAGAGCAAAGTAACACGAATTTAGAACTCCCCTTTTGCTTCTTGCCATTATATTCTTAGCTTACTTATAAATGGTTATCAAAATACACAGTGTAGGGACATAGCAGATTGCTCAGTTAGTAAAGTGCATGCCATGCAAGAATAAGGAGCTGAGTTCAGATTTCCGAGAATCCAAGTAAAAGCATCATGGTATACACTTGTAATGCCAGCGTTAGGAAGGCAAAGACATGAGGATTCACCAACACAGCTCATAAGCTTTTAGTGCTTTCTCTCTTTCTTCTACTGTAACTCCCATGATAGATAGAGTATCGGATCTCCAGAGTGTATTTAGTAAATAGTATACAGTTTTGCAACTTTTCCCCTATTTTTGCTTTTCCTGATTTGATACTCACACATGACAAATGTTGAAGTTTAGGGTTCTCCTGCCTGATCAAGGCTTTCATGGGGGCTTTTTCTTGGACTTTTCAATTCAGTTATTGTCTTTTTCAGCTTAAGAACTTCTGGGGTTTTTAAAAGTAGTTTCTGTATTTATTATTTATAGTGTCAAAATTATTATGTTTCACTGGCTTCACTTGTTCTATTAGTTGTATTCCTTGGCTATTACTTTAACTTCATAAATATAATTACTTAGAACCTTTTCAGAAACTTCATAAACATACATTTATTTTAAGCCACTTACTAGATAGAGATTTCTGTTATTTCTTTTGTCATAATATAGCTCTGTAAGTCTTTGTGTCTTTCACAGCTTTGCATTGGAATCTCAAAATTTAAAGAAACAGCCTCCTCTTGTGGCCCTCACAGACTGACTCTTAAAGGGAAAAAACTCACCTTGGCCAACAAGCCTTGAGAAAGCCCTTGAAAATTATTAGATGGGTTTATTTTGTTTTTGTTTTGTTTTATAAGATGTGTGTGTCCCACTCCTCTTCTGTATCATAGAGAGAAATCTCTCAACACCCTGATGGCAATTTAACCATGAGCTTTTAAAGAACTTCAGCTCAAACAATAGAAGTCACAAGAAAAGACAAATAACCTTCTCATTCTTTGTAGAAATAATGCAAAGATCTTATGTAGGCATAGAGTTTCAGTAATTATAATAACCTAATAGGATTTTGTAGAATATATACTTGGTAGACATATCAAAAACAATATGTTTTTCAAGTTCGGCAACTTTTATATACAATTATTTTTTTAAAGTCATAGAATGGAAAGCATGAAACAAAAACTAGATAAATCTTCTTGAAGAGAGCTTGTCCAGCACTTGGGAGGCAGAGGTAGAAGGATTGTCATGAGTTTGAGGCCACCCTGAGAGTACATAGTGAATTCCAGGTCCGCCTGGGCTAGAGTATGACCCTACCTCAAAAAACCAAAATAATTAATAATAATAATAACTTATGGACACATAGCTTCAGAGGTGGAGAGCCATCTGTACTGTATTTAAAAACAAAGTGGTACAATTTTGTTTTTAAATTTTGTTTTTAAAACAATTTCAGAAAGGCGTGGTTGTAATAAAGAGGAAAATATAGGAGCCAGAATGGGTAAAATTTGAGGATGTACTCAGTCAACAATTTTATAATTAGCATTGTCCTCCCATGGTAAGACTCCATCAGTGAAAATGACAGCATTGACCTCTATCTCATGACTGTGAGAAATCTTGTCGGAGTTAGCAAGAAAATTCAGAAAAGATACAAATAATAAAATGAATGTTGTAAATACTGTGATAAAAGAAACAGGGCACAAAGACACATTAACAGTTTTCCAGCCAGAATGTGACATTGAGTGTAAGCATTCCACCACATAATATAAAGTAGAAAATACTATCAAGAGCAGTAGCAGAAGGGAAAGAGAAGATAATGAAAACAGCAAATGCAGAAGAAATGCTGTCTAAACATATGGTACCACTTAGCCATGTCCTTGGACCTCAAGGGCACAGCTTCTAGGATTTGTAGTTTAGAGCTCCAAGGAATCTGACATGTGCAAAGGATATATAAGAATGCATTTCTGAGAGCTATCCCAAAAAGACATGAGGGGTTTGTCTATATAAAACAATCATGGGGCTGGAGAGA
>PVHP010045246.1:0-13759 GCA_004024765.1 Zapus hudsonius | reverse complement strand
TTGTGAGCTTAGGGGTCTTTGTGTCTAAAATCGTTGGTTTCTGTTCCACTGGCTACTCCTGTGTTGATTTAATGGCTGTGACTGTGGGCCCCTTGTGCATCCCGTCATTCTCTGCGGGGTTCCATTTGGATCCTCCATGATATGACTGTGGTGGGTCCTCTCTTGCCAGATAGATTCTAGTATTTATTTACATATCTAACTGATTAAAAAGCTGGAAAAGTTTAGAATATGAATAAATATTGAAAATTATTCCTAAAATTATAAAATTATGAGTTTAGTAGAGAGATCTGTGATTGATTTATGTATAGTTTGCATGCATATAACTGCAGATTAGAGTTCTTATTTTGATAATTTTAGTTTCAAAATTGTTTTATTTGCAAGGAGAGAGAGAAAGAGAGAGAGAGAAAGAGAGAGAGAGAATATGAATATGAGAATGGGTACACTTGGGCCACTTCCCACTACAAATGAACTCCAGACACATGCATCAGTTTGTGTATCTTGCTTTACCATGGCTGCTGGGGAATTGACCCCTGGTAGTCATGCTATGTAAGGAAGTGCTTTTAACCACCAAGTCATCTCTCTAGCCCCAGTTTTCTCTTTTAGGAAAAAAAGTTAAGCTTATTTTTGATAAATGCCACAATTCTTCTAATTCCATGAATGAAAATTCCTGACTATGTTAAATACCACATTATATTACAAGTAGAATTTTGTCTATGTGTCCGGCCCTATGGATCCATTGTGAATGGCAGGCAATTACTCTGCCTCTGAGCCCTATTCTCTGTCTTTAGTTGGGTTGTTTTTTAAAAAGGGAGTCTTACTGTTTGTGATTGATATAGTGGTAAGGAGAACTTTGGGTTTTACCTGACATGATTTTTTGTATAAAATTTAAGGTAACCCTTTAAGCAATATTTGACAAACAAGTATGTATTTAATAATTACTTGTATATCGACAGTTAGGGTCATTTCTTGTTGAGATGTTGGGAGCATACTTTAAGCAAGATAGAATATCTCTTTTCTCCTTGGGAACTCATGTTTGATAGGGACACACAGTCAGGAAATAGTTACAGAGAAACCTGCGCATCTACTTACACTCAATGTCAGTGGAGATAAACCTAGACTGGGGAACAGAAATGCAGTTCTCTCCACACTAAGCATTTCCAATTTTTCAACAGAATAGTCTATAAAACTTGACTTACTGCTCTGGAAGGCATCTTCAGTTGCAGGTACCAAGTTCATGTCTATTCCTCCAGCACACATGTTCCAGAAGATCCAAATCCATATGGTCACATTCATCTCAGCGAATCAACCCACTCCGGGTACCAAATCTGTTGTAGTCAGACACACGCCGCTGCGGTGATTTTCATACCAGGCACAATTTTGGGGAGGAAAGTATTTATTGAAACTACAGATTGAGGGTGAGTTTTGTAAAGGGAAAGAGGCTGGCCCTCTTTCTCAGGTCTGAGCAGAGAGAGAAACCCATCACCTACATCACACACAGAGAACAGGGAACAGGCAGGAGGGGCCAAAGAGAATTTCTCCCCCTTTTATATAGCCTTAGGGTAGGGTTTTACAACCCTTTCCCATAATTAATGACATCCTGAGTCTCTGGAATTTTCTTCCTGCCTGCCCACACAGGAAAGGATGTTTAGTTCTAGCTTCTTTGAACTTCTTTACATCCTGCCACCTACTGAGAGGCTGCCTTTCTGTAGACATCCTGAGAGACCCACCCGAGATAATTAAAAGATCCAAGTTGACAACAATACCTAACTATCACATATAGTTATCATCTGTATCACTTTTTACTGACAAAGGATGTATGGTGTTATATAGACATATCCTTAATCATGTTTCTGAGGAGTTTCTTGTGTGTTATTTCCTGTGATTTTAGTATGTGGAAGATGTTTCATTCTCCTCTCTTATCTCATATGTATATCTTCTATATTCACAGGACCAGATTCTAAAATTCTATGCACAGACATTTTCACTTTCACCATTACATATGACCAAGGAAATTTATATAAGCTTGGGTATGTTCATTAAATTATTTAAAATATCTTTTATGTACTTAAGAAAATGCATAAGAAGTTACTTTTTTCAAAAGCACTACATATGAGTGATATAATTGTTGTATATTTTTACTGTTTGTTTTCAGCTAAATATTTGGAGTTACACTTTCTTTCTAGAGAAAATCATATTCCTACTCTTTCAATGGGAATAGATATAACTAATCCCAGTGTGACCCACTTACTTAAAAAGGTATTGTGAATTATGATATGTTTTTCATAAGATTTTATGGTAAAAAATATAATACAGAAAACAACATTTAAGAATTGTAATATTTTGTTAATTGCTGTATACTGCCATGTAGGTTCGTCTTCTAAATGAATATCAGAAAGAGGCCCCATCTTTTTGGATTCATCACCCAGAGAAGTAAGTCTCCTAATTTATTGACTGTAAACTTATGGGAGTCATTGTCCTCAGACATTTAAAATACATTAAGACATGGTCTTAATTGATCTTTTGTCTGGAAGGGATTAATATAAAGTTTTTTTTTTGCTTGTGAGATTTTATACTTAGCTTTGTGAATGGCTCAGTTCCATATTATGTCACTTACAAGTGAGTGGAATTTGGGATGGATTTCCTAGTGTCAGGTACTTAGTGGTTTTTCATACTTTATTCAGTTTCCCTAAGCCTTCTTTCACTGTTTCTTTCAACTCTTACATTGTAAGAGCATCTGTGTCTATACTGGAAATTTACCTTTGGAGAATGACGCAGTTCCCTTCAGATTATTGGGAGAAACATCTGATCAGAGTAGATTATGGAAGGAAAGGTTTATTTCAACTTTGGAGATTCCTGGGCAACTCCATCATGGTGGCAAAATCTGGCTCACTTCAGGATACATCCATAGCAGAAAGGAAAATTTTCACCACCAGTGAGCAGGATCACGCAGAGCTCATGATGGCTCTTAACACACCTAGTAGGACTGGACCCACAATCTTCCATCAGTGACAAATCTACTCCAGGTAGGGCTCCACCTGCTGCAGGCTAAGTAGTAACCTTTATCAGTAATTCTTGAGTCTGTGGGTCCATTTACACTCACACCACCATATAAAATTAGTATTGAAATACGAAGAACATTAGGATTTTTTTTTGTTTTCATTGTTTGTGGGAGTGGGTTTTTATGGAAGCCAATAGATTACCTTTGGGTGTCTTCTCGATTGCTTTCTTTCTTACTTTCTGAGATGGTCTCTCAGCCAATCCAGATCTCAAACATTCAGTTCATTTAGCTGACCACCAAGCTCCTAGCATCTTCCTGTTTCCTTGCTCTAGGAATTGCAAGCATGTACTATTATACCCAGATCTTACATGGACACTGAGCATCTGCATTCTTGACCTCATGCTTGTTGGCAAGCACTTTGCTTGCCACCTTTCCAGAACAGAAGCTGTTTAAAATATAAAATTGAATGGTCCTAAGATCTTAGTCTTATCATTCAATGAGTATAAAGGCCACCACCAGTACTGTGTATACTAACCTTTCTACCCTATACTCACTTCTTTCCCAAAATTCAGATACATGGAAGAAATTGTGGAGAGTACCTTGTCTTTGTTGTCAGTGAGACACAATCAAAGCCATCATGTCTTGCAGAAGATTTTGGATCCAATCTACTTTTTTGCATTAGTTGATTCTCAGGCTGTGTGGTTCAAAAAATGGATGGTAAGAAAAGAGTTTCTCACTATATCATTTTGGCTAGTGTGTATTAAGTGTTTTAGGTGTGTATTTTTTTAATATGTGATAATTCCTTTAATCCTATAAAAACATAGGGCGTTGTAGATATTAATCCCCTTTGTTTAGATGCTGTATCTAAAGCACAGTTAATTTAAGCTCCCCTCCCCCTGCCCACATACAGTATTTACCTTGTGGCAGTCTGAATAGTGTTAAAAATCATTATTTGAATCTATTGAAGGTGAATAATCTAGGCAGAGTCTTACTGTTCTGAGTTTAAAAGCCTAAAATCCTTGAAGTCATGGGACAGCAGTGTCTGTGCTGACCTGCAGGCCACCTTCTTTGTTTCTCTCACTTTTCTCCTGGCTGTCTTTTTTGGTTGCTGTGGAGAAGAAAGTGAATAGGTCTTGCCACATGAAACAGTGCCATGTTCATTTATCACCCAACAGCACAGTGTGAACATCATGTCTTGTACTTTTGTGTTTTACTATTCAATATGTGTGATAAATCCCGTATCTATAGCATAGCTAAGATTTGTGTCTTAGAGCTGAGGTTGACTACTCAGCAGTGTCTGTTAAATGTTTTCTCAATTTAATTTAATTAACCTAGATCCTTGGTTCTCCACATCTCATATTTCTTTTGATTTTTTAATATTATTATTTATATCTTTATTTTCCACAATTAGATTTATTGTATGAACAAGTCTTATGATGGTACCCCCATTTACCTCTTCCCTGTCCCCAGTCTACTGGGTATCTTCTTCTTTTTTTTCGGATTTCTATCTTTTTAAAAATGTCTTTATTTTGTATAATTATATATATTGTGTGAGTAAATCTTGGAAATGTGTTCCCATTTCCCTCCTCTCTCTCCACTACCCACTGGGGTACTTCCTTTGTGTGTATAGTGGATCTGTCCATAGGATAGGGGGTTATAAACTGCAACAGAGGTAGCCAGTTTTTTGTTCTTTTTTTCTTGCCCCCTTGTGTATTGTTGCTGAGTGTGTCAATGTCTTTGGATATTCTCCCCCACCATGGAAATTACATTCTTTCCTCCCCCTCCTCTGATCAGTTCCCTGAGTCATAGTAGGTGAGTTTTGAGTCTGCTTTGTTGAGATCTTACGTATCTCTGTATCTTTGCCCTGGGTTGTGTTGGGTACCGTTGGTGTCTGTCTCCATTGACCTTTCATAGGTTATTAGCTTTACTGTGGTGATTGGTCTACTGTTTGTCTCCTCACTTTCTCATAGGTTTCATTTGGGCCCTGTGCGAAGGCTAGGTTTGGTTTGTTCCCTGCCAGGAAGTCAGCCTTTAATGACTTGTTGGTAGAATTTTGTTGTCCCTGGCTCTCTCAATGCCTTCTGAAAAATACAAACAGAATCTCCATGGGATAGTGAGATCCATATAGGTTAAATGAGACAACAATGCTATTTTGGCTACCTCCTAATGGGTGTAGCCTGTCTAGCTTTCTGGTATTGGGAATTTCCCCTAGGAGCCCACGATTACTCCCTCCCCGGTTTTGGCGCCTCTATTGCACAAGTGCTCTATTTTGGATTTTACAACTTTGATAGAGCTGTGTTTTTGGGGGCAGGCTTATGGGCATTATAAGATAGCTTCCCCTTGCCAGTATTTGGCACACCTTCCTGCCACTGTTTCCAGTGTTGTGGTTGAGGTGATGTCCACCCTCTGCTCATGCCATCATTTTCCCTGCCAGGATGGAGTCTCCCCTCGAGTCCGTAAGCCAAATAAACCCATTCCTCCACAAGCCGCTTTTGTTTGGATTCTTTATGTGCAGCAACTAGGAAGCCAACCACAACATGGGGGAAATTCCATAGTGGATTTCTTTCTTATCAGCTAAAATTTTAATTCTTGTCCATGTATCTCTGGCAAAGAGATTGACAGCACCCACCCAAGGGGCTAACTGTAATACATCCCCCCAGAATTTTTTTAAAGATTGATCGGAGACTTCTAAGTCCCGACTTTGTAACATGTAACACAGTGCCTTCAGCGCTGGGTCCTCTGACTTGCCTGTTGCATTACCCATTGGCCAAACATGGGTCTCACTCACCTAGATTCTGATATGCACCCGATGATCAGGGGGCTCCTTTGGGGTCTCAGATGGACAAAACGAACAAGTATAGAACTGAGAGAAGCAGCAAGATTCAAAAGAGGAACAGAGTGGAGAGGAGCGGCTTGGGGCAAGCACGGAACACAGGCGGCACTGGGAGGCCACCGAGCAGAGGGCCAGTCGGGGAAGAAGGCTAATTGTCCACACCCTAACAGGCTGTCAGGGTTCCAACAGAGAGCCAGAGACCTTCAGTCAGTCCTGGAGGGTAGCCCCAGGCAAAAGACGTCAGTTGTCTCACAGCTGTGAAGGAGCCCTCGCAAGGACGGGAAGCAAAAGGAAAAGGCAGGATAGAGGTGTTTGCGGAGCCAAGTGTCTTGTGCTTAGTAAGGGACTTCCGAGGTTTGTTTAGGCCTAGTCTGTATGCCCACACAGTGTCTCTGGACTGGGGTAGCACTATCGGGAGTGCACCCCTAGCTCCACGTCTTGGGCGGCCATCCCTTATGCAGATGTGCCAGACGAGCTCACTGAACTGAAAGTAAGTTTCCCTACAAGACAAACCAGTCAGGTGGGGAAGAAGAAGAGGAAACAGAAAACACAGAGAAGGGTTTCTTACCAGTCTTCAAGTCCATGTTCAGGTGCCAGATGTTGGGTAAAGCGTTGGCCCCTGGCCCCCTGCGAGCGAGCCTAAGTCTCTCTGGCCAGCAGGAGACCGGGCTTAATCGAGGAAAGATGAGGCGGCAGCTGGTCAAGCACACGCAGCTGGGAGATGAGTCGGCAAATCTCAAACCTTTATTTCAGCATCCAACCTTATATACAATCCAAGGCTGTATTGTATAGCCTTCTCTCTCAAAAGGAAGTTTAGCAAGCAGGAACAAGGCTATGGAAGCTCAGCAAGCAGGAGCAAAAGCTTATTAGCACTTCTATCACCTCTGCCTCCTGGAGGCATAGGTGTGCTAGGATCAAAAGCATGAGTTACCATGCTCGGGCTCGGACCAAAAGGTGTAAGGCACCTCATCCGGCTGTATATTATATTCTAAAACTTAGCTCACAGTCATTCAGCCAGGCTTGGACCCAAGTTATTAGCACAGTGATTTTGATTACAATGCATGTTCTCTGTTACTCTTCTGAGTTAGTTTGCTTGTCTCTTCTGTGTGGAATGTCAACTGTAGTATGTTCCGTAAGTTTAGTGTTCAAATAATCATAGAGCTTGCTTATTTCATGGAACACTTTCAATTCTCCATCTATTATAAGGGATATCTTTGCTGGGTATAGTAGTCTAGATTGAAAGCCATACTTTTTAGGCTGAGAAGAGCATTATTCCAAACACTTCTGTCTTTCATAGTTTCTAATGAGAAATCTGAGATAAGTCTGATGTGTTTACCTTTATCGGTGATGGGATTCTTTTCTCTCTTGCAGCCTTGAGCACTTTTTCTTTACTTTCTATGTTTGGCATATTAATTAAGGTGTGTCTTGGAGATTTCTTCCTCAGATCCTGTCTGCTAGGAGTCCTATCTGCCCCTTGTATGTGTGCTGTACTTTCTCTTTTAAGATAGGGGAAGTTTTCTTGAATAATTCTTTTGAATATATTTCTTATGCCTTTTGCCAGGGTTTTTTCTCCCTCTGGAATCCCCATGATTCTAAGATTTGGTCTCTTTATGGTATCCCATAGGTCGCTCATTTTGTTCACAGGCTTTCTTAAATTTATTGAAACCTATTGAATTCTTATTACTTCCTTCTGTCTTGTCTTCGAGGTCTGAGAATCTGTCCTCTAGGATATCCATTCTGGGACTGACAGATTCAAAGGAGGTTTTTAAAAACTGTATTTCATTTTTGGTTTCTGCTATATTTTTCTTCATAGTCTTCAATTCTTTGATGAGTTCAATTTCCAGTCTAGTGTTTTCTTTTTTTCTGTTTCCTGAAAATCATTTTTCAGTTTGATTAAGTCCTTATCAATCTTAACCGATTGATTTTCTAGCTCCTCCCATAGTTCGTTCACCATCAATTCTCTTAATGTGTTTTTATACTCATTCATATTTCTCTCCATTAAATTCACCCTGAAGTGTATGCTTGTATTGCTGAGCTTTATCTCATTTATGTCTTTTTTCATAATTTCCATATCAGCAATTAACTGCTTCATGTTTGCATTGCAATTGTGCTCATGAGGTATATTATTCTCCCTTTGGGATTGTGTTTTTGTTATCTCCACTTCTTTGTCACTTTCCTGTTCCATTGTGGGACTAGGGGTCCTGGATTGGGGAGCTCCAGCTTTAATAGCTGTGTTTTTTTTTTCTGTTTGTTTCTGCCCATATCCAGATTACGATATAGTTTTTTTTTTTTTTTTTTACTTGTGGTCAATCTAGATTTTGTTGGGTAAGTGATAAGTGTCTTTGTACCAGTAGGGCTTGGGATATCATTGTAACCACAGACATGTTTGTTGTTGTGGTTACAGGGGTGCTGTCCCTTCTGGGTTCGTGTCTGGCATGTAATATAGTATAGAGGTTAGAGTTCTTCTCTGTGATCTCCGCTGTGTCCTGTTACTGAGACTCAGGGTTGTTCAGGGTTTATCGACTTGCTCCTCTTTCCACTCGGAATCCCCACTGTTTGGGTTGTGGAGATTCCCCTATCACCCCTGAGAGTGATCTATTGGTCTCTAGGTAGGTTTGGTTCCAGGCCCCCTGGCGAGTCCCGTTCCTCATGCCCCTCTCCCACCCCAGCTATCACCATGTTTAAACTAATACAGAGATCATTCCTGACTAGGATGTTCTGCCCCTAGGCAGGATCTGATCTTTACCCTACTGGATCCCTCTGTATCAGATTGCTTAGGCTTAGATCTACCACATAGGTCCTGGTCCCTGACTGGGTTGTAGCAGTAGACACATCCTCAGTGCCCTGACTCAAGAGCCCAGTGATTTTTTCACCAGCATGCAGCAAGCAGATTTGGATTGCTACCTTCTACACTAGGGGCAGAATCTCTAGGCTCTCCTTTGCCCAGTTCTTGTTGGGCCCATCTTGCTTCCATACACTGCTTCTTCCACCCCCTCCCGATATTCCTTACCCCTCTCAGCTCCCCTCCCCAGACTTTAAAATTGTTGTTTTGACCTGTGATAAGAAGCTGTCAACTGCTACCTTTTCTTTGGCTCTTGTGCCTCAGGCTGCTTGAGCTGCTGGTGACACCATTCTGGTCCTGTGTCTCACAGTGCTGTAGCTGCTGGCATCTGTGGCTGAGCTTGCATGGGCGGCATGGATGTGCTGGTGGCTGGTTCCCTGACCTGTCTCCAGTGAGCATTCCCTTGCAGGTCACTGCTTTGTCTCGTTTGTACAGGGAGAGTTTTTTTTGCTTTTCCAAATGCATTCCCTGTTGACCCTCGACTCCTCACATGGTTCCATGTTCATGCGGAGGCCCTGTGGGACTCTGGGCACCTTGTGATTCTGTTTGTCCTGCAGGGCTCTGCCATGGCTGGAAACCAGTCCACTCAGGCCATCAGTGCCAGTCACTCTAGTCTCTCCTGAGCCTCGTCTATGGTTATCAGTTCCTTATTTGTGATAAGGGAATGAATTCTAAGGTATCTCTATTACTTTTCATTGCCTGGCTGCTCTAGCATTCCTATACCTGCACCATCTTCTGTTTAGGATTTTGTGATTAAGAAACAAAACAAAGCAAAACAAAATTGTATTCTACTAAGTATTTAAAGAAGTTTTCACTTAACATTTTGGTTTTCAGTACTTGATTTTTTCTTGAATGTGGCTGAATATAGCAAAATGAACCATTAGCAGATAATTAAAATTCTCAGATTTCAGAATTTGTTTTAATATATATGAAAATTCATCAATTAGCCAAGAGTTAGAAAACTTTTAATATAAAATCATACAGACTTGGCAGCTCTTAATCCCATGTGGTAACATCCATAACTAGAATTAATGGACTTAATGTACTCCAAAGAAGCATTACTGATTCAAGTAGTAGGCTCTTATTTCTGAGGAACAGAGTTTGCTGACCATGGTATAATGAAGGTGGGATGAGATTTCTTCTTAGAACATGGTTTTGTATATATGTGAGAAAACTTCTCATGTAACCCTGGTTAAACTTGTTTTATAGCTTATTATAGACATGAGCATCCATTCCTATCAGACCACAGTTTTATTTAAAGTAGTTTCAGTTATGTACCAGCATGTTTTCCTTGCAAAAGCTGTAAAGGGGATTGATGGTTTCTGAAAATATTTTAAGCTAATGGTTAAAACATTACAGTATTTTGATGAACCTTCAATAAAATTACAATTTAATGAGTTAAAAATCTCTTAAGCTTGGACTGGAAGATGGCTTATCAGGTAATAGCATATCCTGTGCAGCATGAGAGCCTGAGTTCAATACCCAACTCTGACATAATCAGCTAGGCCTTACCATGCATGTCTATAACCACAGAGCAATGGAATACAGAGATAGGATCACTGGGAATTCCTGCTCAGCCCATCATAAGGCAAAATGGTGTGCTTCTTGTTCAGTGACAAATTATCTCGGGAATATAAGGCAGAAGAGAAATGGGGAAGACATTTCAATTCTTCTCTGGCCTCTGTTTGTGTGTACAAGGTGTGCACATCTGCACATACCAAACACACTAGTGCCAACCCTGCCTTAAAAAGAAAAATTTACTAGAATTCTGAAAGGTTTTTTAATGGCTATTATTCTGCTTAATATTTTAAATTGTTTATCACTTTATGCTTTATTGATTTATTGAGACTTCTCTAGCTGGTCTCAAACTCATTATCTAGTTAAGGATGACCTTGAACTTTTCTTCCTCCTTTCTCTACCTCTTGACTTTTGGGATTACAGGAGTGTACAACCATGCCCAGTTTCATGTCATGTTGGGTATTGAACCTAACATCACAGGCATGCTTGGATAGCAATCTCCCCAATGAGCCATGTTACCTAGTCCTTAATTTGTTTTTAAATATAATTTAAAAATTAAATGTCAATGATAGCTGATATAACTAAAATTTTTTATAGTTTTTCCTCACTTTCTATCATGCTATCTACAAACAGGTCTTAATTTCATGTGTACTTCACCCTACAAAGACAAAGTTGTTGTGATCATTACCATTTATTTTTATTCAGTATTGTTATAAAGTGATTAAGACATCACCTCTTTGTAGCATTTCAATCTGCAGATTTTTACACTTGTGCATATCACTTTACTATAAGACTCTGATTATTTTTATTCCCACTTATGTATCTTTCCCCTTGATTTTGTCATCCATGTAGTTATGCTACTCTGATGGTGGTTTTAAACTAGAAATTGTACACAATTGACAGATAGTTCTTCCCCTCCCAACTTGTCTGTCACCAAATGATCAACACTATTTTTTATGTAATTTGCATTTGTATGTCTGCTGTACTCCTAATGCATGCTACATAGCAAAACATGCTTGACATTGATTATTATTTAAGCTCAAGTTGTGCAATTTATGTTTTTGGAAGTGATTCAGTAAGTATAGATTCTTAATGGCATAGATTGAATATTAAATGTCATTTCTCTTAAATTTTAGCATGCATATTATAGTAGAACTGCAGTCCTAAAACTTCTTGAAAAGAAATACAAGTCTCTGGTAAGTCTTTTCCTTTGTTTTGATGGTAAAAAACGGTATCACAAAAATATATATGTTGTAAAATCTTCAATATGTAAATTTAAGTGGTGGTGATTAGTACTCTCTAATGAGGTAATTCCTTATACTGCAACCTTTTTTTGGAAATATAACAATATGAAAATATATACATACATAATAAATACCAAGCTCATTTGAGAGAAACCACATTTTTAAGCATTGACATGCAATTTGATTAGGATCAGATATTACTGAGGGAATCACTTCACTAAAACAAATTGACATATTGGTGTGGAAGTCTCATGATATTGGTTTTATAAATAATTGGTTTTATAAATTTTATAAATTCAATTGAATTTATAAGCATTGATTTGAACTATATGAAACATGGAATAATACTATAAAATATATAATCAAATTACCTAGAGTTTATTACTATTAAAATGATATTTAAGACACTAAAAGAAATTGAAAATAAATTAGTTCGACTGATAAATAACAACTTACAAATGAGAAAACATGAAATTTATTAATATACGTAAGAAGGAATACTAATATAACGTTGTGCCAAGAAATTTTCTTATATATTTAGATGAAACCTTTATTTTAAAAATCAGTTGAAGGAAAGTTTCCTTGAATTGACAAGTTTTAGGTAACAGTAGTGGATTATAAAATGAGAGAAGAACAATAATTGTTTTGTGCTTGAGAGTCAAGGACTGAGAAGCAGGAAGAGTAGGGCTTTGAGTAATAGGATGGAAAGTTACTTGTAGAATTAAAAGGTGAAAGGAATATTATTAGAAAAATTTAAATAGACTTTCAAGGTTCTATTTCTCTATATTTCCCATTGAAATGAAAATTTGTGGTTTTTAACATGTAGTCTGATCCTGCTATAAAAAAGAAAGAAGAAAACTAACATACAAATAAAAATACACAACAGGATTTTTCCCCTGTTGTAGTCAACTTACTCTCTTGCTGCTCAGAAAGAAGCCAAGCAAAATCGGCTTGTTGATGAATGGGTTTATTTGGCCTACTGACTTGAGGGGAGACTCCACTATGGCAGGGAAAACGATGGCATGAGCAGAGGTGTGAAGATCCCCTTCCGCCATAGCACTGCAAATAGTGGCAGGAAGATGTGCCAAACACTGGCAAGGGGATGCTGGCTTATAATACTCATAAGCCCACCCCCAACAACACAGCTGCGGTCAGGTTGTAAAACCCAAATTGCCATCAGCTAAGGATCAATCATTCAGAACACATTTGTTTGTGGGGGACACCTAGATCAAACCATGACATCCACTTATGGTTTATATACAGATAAAAATTCACTATCATAGAGGCTTCAGTGGGAATGTTTAAGATGGTTTTACAGATTATCTTTTAAAATTTGTTTCTTATGTGAAAATATAATTCCATCAAACAATTATTGGCCTACAACGTAATAATTATTGTCAACCACTTTCATATATTATCAATTTGGTTACATATTTTCTTTCATCTAAAAATGGATTAAGCTTGATTGAGGCTTCCTCTAAAACCTCATTTTCTCTAAGAGCTGTATAAATTTAAAGGCTATCAAAAGATACCTTAACTTGTGTTTCTTTCATTGAGAATGCTTCAGTCTTTAGACTAGACTGGAATTCATAGCACTTTCGCTAGTTTTTACTCATGCCAGTGGGCATCATCATCTGATAAGAGAAGCATTTCTAACCCTGTTAGAGTCCCGTTACTATATGGTTATAAACATGAGCATTTAGAGGGAAGTTTAGTGGACATAATATATCCATTGAGTCAGATAATAGTATTAGTTTTCCTTCTAATGCTTATGACCTCCCTATCTAGTACAGGGCAGAAATTCTGCTCCATGGAGTGGCCCCAAATTCAATCAGAGAGCATTTGGTTTGGTGGCCAGCTTTAATGTATGTAGAATTCACTGCTGGTTAAAACCGTGGATGAATTTTCTCTCTCCTGAGTTGCATGGCTCTTTCTAGCATCCTGGTAGCTAGTTAATAGGTAGAAAGGCTTCTTGCTGATCTCTAGCTTGATATCTCAAGTATTGTTCTTGTATCAAATTTTGTGGGCAATTGAGTCTTGGCAATTGCCTATTATGTTTTGAGGGCATCAGGAGTCTCCTTGGCTAACCATTTACTGGAAGGTATCCCACTTCTGGCACTGAAATTTTCTAATAGCAATGCATGGCTTTGGGGCATAACATTATCCACCTCTATAGGATACTTTTGCCCAAATACTTTTTTAATCTAGACATTATTAATAAAGAAGTAATTTTCTATATGGCTTCTACATATCTTACTTATTTTTAATGCTCCTCCTGCCCTGCTCCATCCTTTCCCCTCACCCCATGTAGACCAATTCATCCC
>PVHP010045245.1:0-13774 GCA_004024765.1 Zapus hudsonius | reverse complement strand
CAATTTAAAAAAATCCTGCCTCCCCCAAATCTGACAAGTCAGCTAATGCAAAATTTTCTTTCTTGCTGTTTGTACTTAAACATTTTTGCTTATTTGTGTGTGTATAGGGGTACACCAGGGCCTCTTGCTGTCGGCAAACCAACTCCAGCTGCATGTATCAGTTTCTACTTAGGCTTTCTTTAAAGGGTTACTGAGAAATCAAGCCCAGGCCAGCATGCACAATAACCACTAAACCACCTCTCTAGCCCTCTAATTTCTTATTCTAAAACTTCGTGTATGACAAAAAGGAGAACGGGCAGAAGAGGAATGGAGCAGGGTACCCACACTGCTGCCCTCCAGTCAAATGTGTCCAGCCCACAGGCAAGTGCACTGGACACCACATGGGCACATACATGAATATACACCACACAGTAAAGTAAAACAAACCCCAAAAATTAGAACAATGGATGAGGATGTAACTCAGTGGTACAACTCTGGGTTCAATCCTTACACTGCAAAAATAAACAGTTAAGCCAGGCATGGTGGCACACACTTTATTCTCAGGACTCAGGAGGCAGAGGGCAGAGTTTGAGGCCACCCTGAACTACATAGTGAATTCCAGGTCAGCCTGGGCTGAACTGGAACTTGTGTCTGACCCAGACTCATCTACAATGCCTCCCCCCCCCCCCCCCAGTCTAGCATGCTATGGCTCAAGTGGGCTGGCTCTGCGGAGGGCCCTCCAAAGCTACAAACCAATCTGGTCTTCTTTGCCTATAAAGACTGCTGTTTTCTTCCTGTAGCTAGCTCTTAGCTTTCAGTTTAGTTTAGGCTAGCTCCACCCTGTACTTTGGCTCTACTCGGCCAGCCTTTCTTCCCTTGGGCATTGGAACATATGAGTCTGGCTTCCCCTGATGGTTTCTTGGTGTAGGGGAACTGTACTGCTTGCTTCTTGCTTTAGTTTGGGGTAGTTCTCACTTTAATTACTTGTACTTCCTTTGGTCTCTGAATCTACCATGTGCATATTTCCTTACACTCCAGATCTACTACTACCATGTAGGTGTCTTCTCTAATTCTAGGTCTGCTACCTGTGTAGTTTCTTTAAACTTGGGATAACCATTGAGTGTAGCCCTCTTCATTACTCATTCCTCCTTTGAATTTCTTGAAGTTCTATCCTTCCACATGTTTGTGGCTTTACCTGTCTTCTTTTTTGGAAGCCTCAGTTTAATTACCCACCACATGCTTGTAGCTTTACCTCAGTTTTTCTTTGAAAGCCTGTTTAACTTACCTACACATGAATGCAGATCTAACTCGTTCCTCCCAAATTACAATTTTAAACAATAAACCTAATTTGTGATTTCTCCCTAAATTTAATAGCTCATAATTTATCTTTGAGTCTGTCTTTCTCTCTCTCTGCTTATAAATAAAATAAAAATAATTTTTAAAAAAATGGTTCAAGCTGGGCATGGTGGCACACGCCTTTAATCCCAGCACTTGGGAGGCAGAGGTAGAAGGATTGCCATGAGTTCAAGGCCACCCTGAGACTACATAGTGAATTCCAGGTCAGCCTGGGCTAGAGAGACACTCTACCTCAAAAATAAATAAATAAATAAAAATAATTTTTAAAAAATATAAGGTTTTGTATCTGGAAAAGACTTCCAGACTACATAGGGGCAGATAAGAAACCAGTACCTATTTATGATCAAAGCTGGGTGTGGTAATGCATGCCTGAAGTCCCAGCACTTGGGAAGCAGACAGAGGCAAAAAGTTCAGCCTCAGCTATATAAGCAAGTGTGAGGCCAATCTAAGCTACATGAAACCTTGTCTCAAAGCAAAAATTCCTATTCAGGGCTAGGGTGATTGCTCAGTGGACAAAATGCTTGCTGAGCAACTCTTGAGTATCTGAGTTCAGATCCCCATACCCCACAAAAGCCAAAAGCTTCTGTAATCTTGGTGTAAGAGGCAAGAAGGGAGGCAGAGATGAAAGAATTTGCTAGAAGTTTTCAAATGGAGTGAAGCAATGAGAGACCCTACCACAAAAACAAGATAGAAGATAAGAACCAACCCCAAAGTTGTCCTCCACATATGTGCTATGTCGTGTGCACAACCCATACACACAAACCGAATAAATAATCCCTATTCTTAGAAAATACATGCACACTGAAAGAGTCTTATAAGTATAGAAGAAAATGGGATGGGAGAGCTGTCTCAGCAGGTTAAGAGTACTTGCTGTGCCAGTATGAGGACCTGAGTTTGATCCCCAGCACCTACAAAAAAAGCTAAGACTTTCACACAGGTGACCCCATTATTAAGTGAGATTAAAAGACAGCAAGCTCTGGGTTCAGTGAGACTGTCTCAGAGAAGTAATGCAATAACATGACAAGAGGATACTCAGTTTTCCTCTGGCCTCCATATACACGAACATAGGAAATACACACAGGCACACACAACAGGTACATGTGCTCACATGTAGTATACACGTATCAAAATGAAGGAACATGAAGATGGCAATGTTGTAACCAACATGACCCTGTAACTTAACTTTTAAAAGTTCAGGCTGTGCATGGTGGTGCACACCTTTAATCCCACCACTTGGGAGCAGAGGTAGGAAGAACACTGAGTTCAAGGCCAGCCTGTGACTACATAGTGAATTCCAGGTCAGCCTGGGCTAGACCAAGACCAAGACTCTACCTCAAACCTCCCCACACAAAAAAGTTCAGAAAATGTAGGTATGTACATACATGATGTCACACCATTTCCACAGGTCAAAACATAATGCTTAATTCATAAAACTCTATGTACGCAATAAAAGGTACACATACCTGAATAGGAGATGGCTTTTCCCAACCCATTTCAAAAATTCCCATTAGCAACTCCCGTTTCAAACAGTAATCTTCAAACTCATTTCCTTTTGTGGAGGTCACATCCTAATCAAACAAACCAATAAAATAAAATACAGCCCAGGTTCTTTGGTAGTTAGCATGCTTAAGAAAATTTGCCTGACTTAAATTAGTCATTTACTTCATCTTAAAGTAAAGTACTACAACTTTCAACTTTTCCTAAAATAACTTCTCTACCTTCAACACATAAAACTTAAAAACTATGTTTTTAGGGCTGGAGAGATGGCTCAGCAGATAAGGCACTTGCCTCCAGTGCCTAAGGCCCTGGTTCAATTCCCCAGGACCCACATAAGCCAGACCCACAAGGTGGTGGCCCTGGTTTGCACTCTCTCTCTCTCCTCTCTGCTTGAAATTGAATAAATAAAATATTTTTTTTTAAAGTGCCTTGTTTAAAAAAAAGAACCTATGTTTTTAGGAAAGCCACCTGTGGTCATAGTGTTCCAAAAGACTGTTGAACTACTCCTATTTCTACACAAATAACATGCAATAAAATACTAATTACAAGATGTGAAGTCAAGCCACAAATAACATGAAATAGTTATGAATGACAACATGTGAAAGTCGAATCATAGCTTGATCACTCATTAGCTAACAATCTCTTTAAGCATCAATCACAGCACTGCTGACATTTGAGACCAGAACATTTTTGTGAGGTCATCCTATAGGATCCAGAGGTAAAAGCCAAAATTATCTTTGGCTAGTTTACTAGGACACAAAATCAGCCCTGGCTGAGAAATTGGTTTAAGGGAACTTCTCTTCAAAATGGACATTAATACCCAAACATGGAATGTCTCATTGACTTGCTAGGAGCAAAAAAATTTTTTTAGAAAATTAGATAAGCTGTGTGCTCACTTTGGCAGCACATATACTAAAATTGGAACAATATAGAGAAGATTACCATGGCCCCTGTGCAAGGATGACACACAAATTCATGAAAATTAGGTAAGATGTGCCTATGTATAATAACATTAAACAGTTAGGCGTGGTGGCTCACACCTGTAATCCCAGCACTGGGGGCAAAAGTAGAAGGATCAATGTGAATTTAGGCCACCCTTAGACTCCACAGTGAATTCCAGGTCAGTCTGGGCTAGAGCAAGACCCTACCTCGAAAAAACAAAAAACAAAACAAAACTAACTAACTAACTAAATAACTAAATAAAAGATACCATCATTAAAGCATTTTCATAGTGGAAAAAAGACATAGTATTATTGTGAATAACTATTTTATTTCTTATTGCCACCATTTCCACAACCCAACTTACCGAAGTTTTGATTCTTAGATCCTTTGGAGGGAGTTTTAAAGTCTTTTTCCAGTCATCACCAGGCCTAGAGAAAACACAGTAAACAAAGTATCAAAATTTATAGCATCCTACTTACTAACACAAAGATGATATTTCAAAAATGAATTCTAAGTTATCATGTGAATATTATCAGGCACTTAATATAAATTATCTTAGCCGGGCGTGGTGGTGCACGCCTTTAAACCCAGCACTTGGGAGACAGTGGTAGGATTCCTGTGAGTTCAAGGCTACCCTGAAACTACATAGTGAATTCCAGGTCAGTCTCGGCTAGAGCGAGACCCTACCTCGAAAACAAAACAAATATATATATATATGTTATCCTTATACATCATGTAATTTAACAAAAAAATTCAACAACTTTAGAGAACATGTTCTTAAACTACCCTGGGTTCTACCAGAATTACTACTGAAAAAAATAAATTGGAAGCTTTAACACCGTTTCAAATTCATGTTTTGAATTTTGGTAGACCTTAGCAACTAGAATTAAACTTTTTTGGGGGGGATGTCAAGAGTTTGTTGAACTCAGGAAGTTGCACACATGCAAAGCCAACACTCTACCACTGAGCTACACCCCAACAAGCACCTTCTAATTTGGCACAGTACCCTGTACTCAGTCTGTAATTACAACTAAGAGTGCCTATAGTCCCAGCTACCCAAGAAGATGAAGCAGAAGGACCACTTGAGCCAAGGATGTTTTTAGGCCAGTTTGGGTGAGACCTGGGCTCACAAACACAAACAAACAAAACCTGAGAAGGCTCTTAACTTTCAGACTAAAGTTAAATTCTATTTCTTTTTAGTTTAGTGACCAATAATATCTTCAAACCTATTCTCATGTACAGAATGGGTTATTTACAATTTTACCCAATAATTTATGTAAAGCAGGAGTGCTTTTCACATGCCTATAATCCCAACATTTAGGAAGTGAAATAAGAGTTCAATTCAAGGTCATCCTGAGCTAAATGAAAATATGCCTCAAGAAAGTAAAAAAAAATTGGCAAGGTATGGTGACACACGTTTAACTCCAGCAGTTGGGAGGTAGAGATAGGAGGATTGCTGAGTTCAAGGCCAGCCTGGGCTAGAGTGAGGCCCTGCTTCAAAAAAATAAACAAATAAGAATAAAATAAATTTAAATTTTTTTTTAATTGATGCAAAGCAATAAGCACAATGCTTGGCAAAATAAGAACTCAGTAGCTGGGAGTGGTGGTGCATGCCTTTAATCCCCAGCATTCATGGAGGCAGAGGCAGGATCATAGAGTTCGAGGCTACCCTAAGACTACATAGCAAATTCCAGGTCAGCCTGGGCTAGAGTGAGACCCTAACTCAAACACACATACCCCGCCCCCAAAAGAGAACTCAGTGTCAGCCATCAATGAACATCTCAATTCTTTTTCACCTTGAGATGCCTGAAAATATGAAAAAAGAATACAAGCAGGGCTGGGCAAGGTGGCACACACTGGTAAGTCTCAGCTACTCAGGAGTATGAGGCAGGATGATAGCTTGAGTCCAAGAGTTCTGGGCTATAGTACACTATGCCAATCGGGATAAGTTCAGGGGAGCAGAGTGATGACCAGGTTGCCTACAGAGGGGTGAACTGGTCCAAGTATGAAACAGAATATAAACAAGAAAAATGTAACAAAAAAAAATTCTTCTCATTGTCAGGTAAAAATCTTAATGGTAAAAACAAAATTGTCAGGAAGCATTTCCAGATCATCTTATCAATTATGTTGTCTTTAAAAGTTCCAGGTTAGCCTGGACTGCAGTGAGACCCTTGGGGGAGAGAGGTGACCAAAACCAAAATTTTCACTTATTTCACTGTTGCTATTTTCTCTTATATAACTAGTCTACAGAATACCTGAAAGGCTTGGCTTATTTTAAAGATGGAGCCTACATAAAATGCAAATGCTCTATCACAGGTAACTTACTTCCTTTCTCTTGTGTGTCTAAAGACAGGGTCCTGCACTTGCAATACAAGCATGAGTACCTGAATTTGATCCCAGCACCCACATAAAAAAAGTCAGGCAAGGCTGTGCATGCCTGTAACCCCCAGTTCTGAGGAGGAGGCAGAAACAAGAGGATTACCGAGGATCACTGGTCAGTCCGTTTAACAAAAAAAACCAGTGAGCTATAGTTTCAGCCTCTGGGAAGGAAGAAGAGTGACAGAAGAGGACACCTAGTATCTTCTTCTGACCTCTGCCTTAGGACGTTCAGGGAATGCATCTGCATACTCCTCACAAACAAAACAAAAACCAAAAATGCAGGTCAGTTCAATGATACATTATCTTATGAAAATTTCTAGATGTTAAATCATTTTAAGTATGTCTAGCTTTAATAATTTTTTGTTTTTCAAGGTAGGGTCTAGCTCTAGCCCAGGCTGATGTAGAATTCACTATGTAGTTTCAGGCCTCAAGCTCAAAATGATCCTCCTACATCTGCCTCCTGAGTGCTGTGATTAAAGGTGTACACCACCACATCCAGCTTTTTTGGTAATTTTTAAAAAATTTTTATTTATTTGCAAGCAGAGAAAGAGAGGGATAGGGACATACAGACAGAGACAGACAGAGAATAGGCCAAAACAAACTACAGATGCATGTGCTACTTTGTTCATCTGGCTTTATGTGGGTACTGGAGAATTGAACTCAGGTCCTTGGGTTTTTCAGGCAAACCCCTTAACCACTGAGCCCTCTCTCCAGCCCCTAAGTATGTCTAGATTTTTAACAGAAGCCAAACTTTAATTGTGGGAAAGTCTTAAATATTAATTTATCATAAATAAATCTTCAGTGATAATACTATTAAAATAATATAAAGCAAACACTTAAAGATGACAAGTTACAAATACTTTAAAAATATTCTGGTGCTGGACAGATGGCTCAGCAGTTTAAGGAGCTTGCTTACACAAAGCCTGCCATTCCAGGTTCAATTCCCCAGTACCCATGTAAAGCCAGATGCACAAAGTAGCACACGTATCCAGTTTGTCTGCCTGAAGCCCTGCTGTACCCATACTCAAACCTCTCTTTCTCTCTCAAACATATAATTTTTTTTTAAATTCTATAGTGTTGGGCATGGTGGCATACACCTTTAAACCCAGTACTTCGGAGGCAGAGGTAGGAGGATCACTGTCACCTTGAGACTACATAGTGAATTCCAGGTCAGCCTGGGCTACAGTGAGACCCTACCTCAGAAAAACAAAACAAACAAAAAACCTAAAATGGCCAGGAGAACTGGGCTGAGTACTAGGCTATCCATGGTCCCCTGCCACAAGGACTGATCCAGACGACCTACAGAGGAGGATATCCAGCTGATTGGGGGGGGGGGGGAGAGGCATTGGGGAATTGGGGATAACAACTCATTGCCCACTAAATACTGTAACTCATTATGGACAATAAATATATATTTTAAAAAAACCTAAAAGTGATCATTATTCATTTATAAAAATATGTGCCCTCAACAAATTCAGCTAATGACTTATCTATGAATGCCAGAGCTGTTTCAGTTTCTAAACATAATCATATAATATATATTATATATAAGCCCGTTGTTTTGCTTAATTATGACAAAAATACATTCTATTGTGAATACCCGCTAGTAATAAAAGTCATCTGTTCTCTATCTGCAATCAGAATGGTTAAGGCATTAAAGTAGTCAACAACAAAAATAAACTTTAATTCTTATTTTCTGACACTTACTTAATAGTGGTGGTCATACTCTGTGCTTGCTGTTGAGTGCCATTATTGATTGTGTTGTTTTTCAATTGGTTCATCTGTTGCTGTGTTGGTGTGCCCCCTCCTCCAGGGCCACCACTGGGCTTTACAGGACCCCTCAGCTGGCCATTTTGACTGGACAGACCCATTATAACAGGGTTCTCTGTTCTGGCCGTGCTCATGCTGTGTTAATTTGCAAAGGTGTCTCTTTCAAACTTCAGAACTTTCAAAAGTCCGTAGAGAAACTGTAATAACAGTTTATTGGGCTCTCCAAAATGAAGAGATAAATATGTCTTGCTCAGTATATGAGTCCTTTATTGCAATTCAGGCAAGCACCTGTAAAGTCTCTGAACAGTCGGTCGGTAAGCAGCAGTAACTTGCTCTCATGCACCGAATCAACTTTATTTTTAAAAAGCTCTCTAACAAGCATTAATTATAGCTGAATTTGCTCACTTCAATCTGAAACAAAGAAAAAATTAAATTAGCGAATACAGCAAAGTCAGAGGGAAAAACCTTGTTTCCCTATAAAAGACCTTCTTTAGAATAGCTCCCATGTTAAAGAAATAATACAGCTATACTTAGGCCAAGTCACAAGACAAGCCAGGAAAGACAAAATCGAATCTACAGTGAAACCAATTGCAAACATTTAAAATTTTGAGTTCAAAGCAACCTAAAAAAAATTAGAGACAAAAAGATACTATGATTAAAATTAGCATTCACTGTCAAATAATCTTTCAGTTTCCTCTCTGATGAACTCTCTACAAGTCTCTACCACTTCTAAGAGTCAATGATTCATTATACTTAATTGCATTACAACTCAGTAAAATATCACTCATTTTCCTTAATGTAGATCTAGGTTTAAACAACGCAACATAATTCATTAATGTTTTTGTATTTCTGACAAATAAGTGTCCTTGAAAAGTTAACTTTTGACTTGAAAACATTTTTTTCAAACTGAAAATTAAAAAAAGAACTTTGTTTCCTTCTCATTTTCACCTATAAAAGTTAAGCTTTATGACGATGTTTTCCCTTTTGTCATTCAAAGCAATAAATGAAGTAGTCAAATGATACCCATGAACTGAACGAATCTACAGGGCAAAATATTTTGCTTGAAAAACAGTTAAGAAAATTTTCACCTTAATAAAGCTCAGTATCAAAAAGCTATTAGCTACCATTGAATCCAACCCCTTCCAAAAAGTACATCTTAAAATAACATTATTCAAAGACTACAAACAAAAAGGAAATACCATGTAGTAGGGTTGTTTTTAAAAAGAACAAACCCCTTCCATTTTAAATTGTGCTCTTAAGTTGAAGTCTTATTTTAAAATCTGGTAAATTACAAGAACCAGAAAACATAGTCCAACTCTTTTGGTTTGTATTTCTCTTATATCTCTTCCCAAAAATATACTAGCTTAATCAGTACTAATTATTTTTACCATATACCAAGACATGTCAAAATTTTAAAGCTAAAATATCTCTCAAAATGTGTTAGAAAACATTCTTTGATTTACCTGTCTTTAAGAAAAATTCTAAACATTAAGTTGCTCACAAACACTAATTGTCATAAACACAAGGGCGATTTATTTTGGTCTCCCTGACTTCCGTTATGCGGGTCTCAAACACTGGTTCACAGCTCCTCCACAGTAGCGACAGGCTCAGGCCGCCAGTCTCCGTGAATCCACGGGACAGGTGACACCTGCACTGCGGGGAGGAGTCCCCGCCCGCCGGCTGAGTTACAGCCCTTCCCAGATGACATTTCCCACCCGCACCGTCGCCGGCCGAGCTTCCGCCGCTAAGGCGCGCAGCGGCCGGGGTTCCGGAGACCCGACCCCGCAGGCAGCCCGGAGCACAAAGGCTCGGGCCCGGGAGCCGGAACCAGGGGGGCGGCGGACCCCGACCCGAGGCCCCCGGCCCACCGCCGCCGCCGGTCCATGCGGCCCGGGTCCCAGGCCCGGTGGACGGGGCCGGGCCCCGCGATCGGCTCCTCGGCGCCCGCGCCGCCCTCCCGCCCGCCCACGGGCTCCACCCCGAGGCCCCCGCCAGCCCCACGGGGTCCCCGCGGCGGCGGCCCTCGACCCCAGCGCCTCACCCCACGCCTCGCGCGCGGCTCGGCCCGAGTACCACCGCCCGGACCGCTCCTGCCCGGCACCCGCTCCTTTATTGTTGACTCGGAGCTCCAAGATGGCGGCGGCTCCTTCCTCGTCGGGAGCCTCCGCCCGCCCCGCCCTCACCGCCGCCGCCCCGCCCGCCCGCCCGCCCGCCGCCTCCCGCCGCCGCCGCCCAGCCCCTACCCCCGCTGCCGCCGCCAGCTCTCGCGGCACCCCCGAAGTCGCCGCCGCTACCGGGCTGCGCTGACTCGGCTCCCCGCGCGCCCGCCCCTCCCTCAGCCTCTCCGCATGGAGGCGGCCGCGGCTCCTCCTCCAAGCAAGATGGCGAGAGCGCCGTCGTCGCCCTCGGCCGCGGCGTCACGGCTTCCCCGGCGGCCGGGGGCTCCCCGTACCGAGAATCGTTCCCTCTGACCGAGACGAGCTCAGGGAAAACGCGGGCTCCTTCCGCGAGGGACGGGACGCGGGCGTACGGTGGCCCGGAGGAGCCGGGGCCGCCTTCGCGCGTTCAGCGACCCGGAGGGCGGCCTGGGCTCTGGCGCCCGGCTCGAGGACGGCTCACTGACCTGACACGGCCGCGGGCGCCGAGCCGAGCCGAGAACGGCCCTCTGCGCACCCGGGAAGAGGCCGAGCAGAGCCGGGCCGCGAGCCACTCTGGAAACGGAGAACCGGAAGCGGGGAGAGCAGGCCGTGGCCGCCTGACCCTCGCACTCAGCACGCATTGGCTCCCATCGCGCTCAGATCCTCCCGTGGGCGTGCGCCGCGGACCGACGCGGCGGGCTCCAGTAAACCGGTTCCGAGCGGAGAGCCAGCGGGCCCAGGAGCGCAGACCCGGCCGTTAGGCCCAGAACCACCGGGCGGGACCGCCTCGCCGACTAGCACTTTCCATATTTTTTTGCAGCTGCTTTCAACTCGGGGCCAATCAGAGGCGGCCAAATATGCGCTCCAAGCCAATCCTGGAAGCCTTCCTATCTCGGCCCCTCCTCCCGCGCCCGGGCCGACCGCGGCCGTCCCAGGAAGCCCGAGCTCTTTACCAGCCAGTTTCGTTTCATGCTGCTTATTTGCATACGGCCAATATGGTGGAGAACAGTGAACACTGCTTTTTGTTTTGTTTCTCTAAATATTTACTTGCAAGGGGAGAGAGAGCGAGAGAGTGCGCCAGGGCCTCCAGCCTCTGCAAACATTCCAGACGCATGCGCCACTTGGAGCATCTGGGGTTCCGTGGGGGAATCAAGTCATCCGTCGGGCTTTGCAGGCAAGCGCCTTAACCGCTGAGCCCTCTCTCCAGCCCCCCTTTTTTTTATTGTTTTGAGCAGTCTTAGGATGTATCTTATGCTGGCCTGGAACTCTGTCTCAGCCTTCCGGGTGCTGGGATCACAGGCATGTGCCACTATACCCAGCACCCTTACATTTTTTAAAATTCTGAGTTTTAAAACATGTCATCTCTCGGGCTGGAGAGATGGCTCAGGGGTTAAGGCACTAGCCTCTAGTGCCTAAGGCCCCCGGGTTCAATTCCCCAGGACCCACATAAGCCAGACCCACAAGGTGGTGGGTGGTGGCCCTGGTTTTTCTCTCTCTCTCTCTCTCTCTCTCTCTCTCTCTCTCTCTCTCTCTCTCTCTCTGCTTGAAAATGAATAAATAAAAATATTTAAAGAAGAAATAGTGATAACTGGATGTCATTATAAAAAAAATGTCATCTCTCAATCAGATTGTAAACTATCTCCCCATGGCAAGGGAAATAGCCCAGCTTCTTGTGCTCATCCAAGAGAGACCCTGCCTAAAATGGATTCTTAATATCATGTATTTGAGTCCTGGTTTGTCCGGCTTCCCCTGGGGAAGTGAGTCTGTGTGGTGGAGTCTCCATAGACCATTCAAAGTATGGAACCAGGAAAGGAAAGGGTTAACAACACAACCTAACTTCCAAAAGGAACCAGTCATTTCAAAAGCAAAAGGAAGGAGATTATAGAATACCTTCATCTGTGGAATCTTAGAGCTAACACCCTCAAGAGTCTTTAATTTCTTTTAAAAGATATTTTTAATTTCTCACTCAGAGAGAGGCACATAGAGAAAGGGAGAGAATGGACAGGTCAGGGCCTCCAGCTGATGCAAACCAACTCCAAGTGCATGCACCACTTTGTGCATCTGGCTTTACATGGGTACTGGGGAATCGAACCCAGTCATTAGGCTTCGTAGCCAAGTGTCTTAACCACTGGCAATCTCTACAGCCCCTGTTTAATTTCATTTTAAGATAGGGTCTCATGTAGCCCAGGCTGGCCTCAAACTCACTATATAACTAAGGATAGCCTTGCACTTCTGATCTTCCTGTCTCCACCCTCAGAGCGATGGGGTGCAGTGTGCACCACCACCCTGGTTTACCAGAGCTTCGTGCATGCCAGAAAAGCACCCTACCAACAGTTAGATCCCCAGCCCTACCTAATATTCTTTGAAAATAATCAAATACCCTCACCACTCACCTGTTTACTTTACATCAGCCCTTCTCAGTTTTCTCACGAAAAGCACAGATGGTTTAAAATTAGGCTATCAATTCTTGGACCTTTTCTTGGCGTTCATTTGCAGCAGCTCTGGGCCCTGGGGCACCCATTCTCTCTCTCTCTCTCTCTCTCTCTCTCTCTCTCTCTCTCTCTCTCTCTCTCTCTCTCTCTCTCTCTCTCCATGCAAATTAATAAATATTTTTTTTTGTTTTTCGAAGTAGGGTCTCACTCTAGCCCTGGCTAATCTGGAATTCAGTCTCAAGGTGGCCTTGAACTCACATCCATACTACTACCTCTGGGATTAAAGACATGCACCGTCACACCCAGCTTAAGTAAAGCATTTAAAAAAAGAAATACAAATTAGTTACTTGCTAATGCACACAGCATCCTTGTATTTATAAAATGTATACTTTCCAGAAATATTATATAGACATCCACCTCCAGAATAAGCTCAAATTAAAACATCAACAGTATAAGCAAGGAGAGAAATAGGTGGGTTAAATACCTTTCAGCAAATATTCAGATGTACTTGCAGAGTTTTATTTTCCTAGAACAGAGAGCGTCCTTCCCTGCACCTGCTAGCCAGCTCAGCTCATCAAACCCCAGCACGGTATATGTTCTGGTCCTCACCAGAGGCTGTTAGCTACTCATTTTGTTCTTCAGTTTTCCTATGATTACTCTGAACCAGCAAGTTTAACTTCTTTATTAATTTGAAAATAAGTGTGGCTAAAAAGACAGTGAAGGACCAGAGAGATGGGTCAGTAGTTAAAAGAGCTGGCTTGCAAAGTCTGATGGACTAAGTTTGATTTCCCAGTACCCATGCGAAGTCAGATGAGCAAAGTGGCATGTGCATCTGGAGTTTGTTTTCGGTGGCAAGAGGCCCTGGTATGCCCATTCCCTCTCTCTCTATCTCTGCTTGCAAATACATACTTTTAATATTTTATTTATTTGAGAGAAAAAGGCAAAGAGAGAATGGGTGCACCAGGGCTTCTAGCTACTGCCAACGAACTTGAGGACACATGCAAGACTTTGTGCATCTGCCCATTTAAGTCAGTACTGGGGAATCAAACCCAGGTTGTCAGGCTTTGCAAGCAAGCACCTTAACTGCTGAGCCATCTCATATATATTTTTTATTCTTTTAAAATATTTTATTTATGTATTTGAGAGAAATGAACTCCAGATGCATGCAACACTTTGTGCACATGGCTTTATGTGGGTACTGGGGAATTGAACTCAGGTCCTTCTGCTTTACAGGCAAGTGCCTTCACCACTGAGCCACCTCTCCAGCCCCATCATATATAT
>PVHP010045244.1:0-13754 GCA_004024765.1 Zapus hudsonius | reverse complement strand
TCTCTCTCTCTCTCTCTCTCTCTCTCTCTCTCTCTGCTTGAAAATGAATAAATAAAATATTTTTTAAAAAAGTTTCTGGGCCTGGGGGGGGGGACAATCAACAGCTTTCAATTCGGGCAATTTTCCACTTAGTGAGGGGGTCCCCTTGTCTGGAACTTGGTATTCAGGGTGAAAGGCACCGGATCCCATACTCTTAGGCTCCCAAGACAAGAAGCATTATGGGACCAATTGATAGGGAGGCTACGAAAAATCGAATCCTGGTAATCTAAAATTGTGTATATTTGTTAACCTACACTGATCTCACTCTCCGATGGAGATTGTGTTTGTATCTTTCAGGATGCAGCGAGAGTGCTGGGGCTCATCTAACCCTACCTACCAACCGTAGGCCGATAGCTGAGATTCTGGCAAGAGAGGGGCCACCACAGTCATACAATGGAGGATCCAAATGGAACTCCGCAGAGAAAGACGAGATGAACAAGGGGCCCACAGCCACAGCCATTAAATCAACACAGGATTAGCCAGTGGGACAGAAACCAACGATTTTCGACACAAAGACACCTAAGCTCACAACCTTAAAGCAAACTTATTACTCATCCACCACGACTCAGGGAACTATGCGGAAGAGGGGGCAGAGAGATTGTGAGAGCCGTGGTGGGGGAGACTATCCAGAGGCATGGCCAGGAGAACCTGGCTGAATACTAGGCTATCCATGGTCCCCTGTCACAAGGACTGATCCAGATGACCCATGGAGGAGGTTATCCAGTTGAGGGGGGAGGGGAGGGCAGTGGGGAATTGGGGATAACAACTCATTGTTTGCCCACTAAATAAATGTTGTAACTCATTATGGACAATAAAAAAATAAAGCCCCATATATAAAAAATATTAATTTTGTACTGGAATATTAAGATATACACTCTGGTGATTATCCTATCATAAAACATTAATATTAAGTATTGTGAACATGTTGTGGGGTGAGCCAGTCACAGGAGGACAAATACCTCATGATCTCACTTATTTGCGACCTTTTGAAAAACTGAGCTCCTGGAATGAGATATTTGAGTTACCTGGACAAGGGCAGAGAAAAGAGTAGTAAAGGGTTGGGAAGATGTTGATCAATGGATACGAAATCTATGCTAGAGGAAATAAGCTCTGCTGTGTAATGTGAGTTTCTATTTTAAATAATGCTGCAGGAATACCTTCTATTTTCAGAAGCTTAGTTTGCTATGGTAACTTGTATTGCTGTTTTCTCAAATGCCCCATTTCCCTCCTAAGGTACTCCTGACCAGAGTCTGTAGGAAATTCTTCTCGAGAGAGGAATGTAGAGTAACTGAGAAAGGTCAAAGTCTATAAAATCTACTTTTGTTTTGCATAATGAGAAGTGCAAACACTTTTAAAATAACTCTAAAATTAGATAATTGACTAAAAAATGTAATGCTTGAAAAAAGTACTTAGAATATCTTACAAATTTCCCCATGAATGGAGAAGGGGAGGGATTAGTTATGTACTGCCAAATAGAATGTCGTTATATACCCATATATTTCCTGATATTCATGCTGTCATTGGCATCAAGTAATATTCCCTCTCACCTAACTTTTGCTATTATTTCCCTAGAAAGAGAACTGAAAATTCACTGTGTAGACAATCCTTGCAGGTTTAGTTACCCTGAGCAATTTTTAAACAGTTTCATGGCTCTTAGACATCTGACTTCAAAATTTGGGCAAATTGCTAGACTTTGTCCAATCTTTTCACTCCTACATTTTAAAAAATATCTTGTCATCCTTATTTTCAAGGTTGAATTCATTTGGGGTATAAATTTATATTACTTATGTTTCCATGTTGTTCTCTAAAATGAAAAAAAAAATAATGGAAACTGATGATGAAAAATAATTTGGAGACATCAATTACCCAGGGCAAATGGAAAAATCTTTGTGGCCTGTGAAACCAAGTAATTGAAAACAAATTGAGCTTTTTTTTGCCCTTAAAATTTTAACTTTAGCCTGTCAGTTTTTTGCACAATAAATATTTTCCTGGATATAGAGTTTATTTCTCAGTGATTTCGCTAATAGTTAAAACCTGTGACTAAGTTCTGGCCAGTTTAATATGATGTGTTCAACTCTTAGGTGTTTTTGTGTTTGTTTTGTTGTTGGTGTTGCTGTTGTTTTGATTTGCTTGTTTGAGGTAGCGTCTTGTTCTAGTCCAGGCTGACCTGAAATTCACTATGTAGTCTCAGGCTGGCCTCGAACACAAAGCAGTCTTCTTACTTCTGCCTCCCAAGTGCTTAGATTAAAGGTGTGTGTTCTCTCTGTCTTTTCCATGGGCTGAGGCATGTACATAGTGGTGGTGAACATACTGTGTTAAGTTCCTTGGAGAATGACTGATAGGAAAGATAGAAAGGTTCTAGGTACCTGCAAAATCTTATGGAGTTTAGTCTCTGAACTACCTATTTAAGTGAAATGTCACATAAGAAAGTGAAGACCCGAATACTTAAGAGTCAAACTAAAAGCCTTAGTAAGTCAATGAAAAAAAGCATGTAGTCTGATTCTATAGTCAGTGTTAGAGTCAGTGTTATAAAATAACACCATACTTCACTGTTTCTCATGTCCTGTTTTGGAGGTTGGGCCAAGCCCACACAGAAGTGTCCTATTATTTGGCTCTGTGAAGCTTCTTAAACCTAGTTGTGTCTTGCACTTGACTGCCATCTTGCAACACAGAACATGGAGTCCTAAAGGGCAAGTTCTTAAGACTGATGCATTTATTATTTGTGAGTCTGGACCAAACATCCCATTTTAACGATGAAAGATGTAGGATTCATGACAGGTTAAGTGGTGACATATTTATCACTGTGAGGGTTTCAAATGAATAAAAAGCTGTGTGCACACACTACCAATAGAAAGTGTTAGAACGCAGGGTTTTGGGCATGAGTGTTTGCCATATGTGTGGTGACATATGTGTGTGGTATATATATATATGTATATATATATATATACATATATATATATATGTATATATATAGTGTATGAATGTCCTTCTTTATCACCCTTCTACCTTATTTCCTGTAGATGGAGTGCACTTGGACCCTGAATTGCTTCAATAATTCTCTTTTCTCTGCCCACCTACTCCACAGGATTGGGTTACAGGCTTGAGAGGCTGTGCTTGAGTACATGGGTGCTGAGGATCAAAGCCAGGCCTTAATTCTTGTGCATCAGGCACTTTTACCCACACAACCATCTCTCAAGGCCCTAGATAGTATTTTTAAGTGATAATTTTAGATGAAAATTAGGAAAGAATATTAAATATCACATGATGTCGGGAAGGGTATCATCATTATATGAAAACAATAAATATATCACTATATGTGTATAAACTTCATGACGATGTTTGTCAGGCAGACACTTGATCTCTGATCCTGTGTCTCTGTGCCTAGAGCTTCCATGGTCTTTCCTTCTGGCCAGGTGCATATGTGATATCAGTCCCATTGTGGCTTCCCTTGGAATGCTTCCTTGAATTTAGAAGGCAGGTTTGTAAACATATGCTGTGCCATATTTTGACATAATGGATTTAATACCACTATGTATAATGTATTATGTATCTTGACAACTCTCTTCCATAAGGTGAAATACATTTTATTTCTCTAACCACATACCTTAGGTCTTAATTGCATTTGTTAAGTGCTCGATAAGAATTATAAAACAAATTATTAATGTCATAGTATTCTCTGTTTTACAGTACACCAATCACAAAGCTAATTATCTCATTTGATTTGATGTTGGATGAACTATTATTAGCCCAATGTGCAGATGAAAAAGCTGAAGTTTAAATAACTTCCTATGTCAACACAACAAGTTGGAGTCAGAGAAGAATTATTATTATTTTTAATTTATTTATTTGTTATTGTCCATGATGAGTTATAATTATTTAGTGGGCAAACAATGAGGTGTTATCCCCAATTCCCCAATGCCCCCCTCCCCCGTCCCCAATCAGCTGGATATCCTCCTCCGTGGGTCCTCTGGATCAGTCCTTGTGACAGGGGACCATGGATAGCCTAGTATTCAGCCAGGTTCTCCTGGCCCTAGTATGTTGTTACTGAGGGGTGCCAGGCCTCTGGATAGTCTCCCCCACCACGGCTCTCACAATCTTTCTGCCCCCTCTTCCGCTCAGTTCCCTGAGTCATGGTGGGTGAGTATTAAGGCTTCTTTAATGTTGTGAGCTTAGGGGTCTTTGTGTTGAAAATCATTGGTTTCTGTCTCACTGGCTTATCCTGTGTTGATTGAATGGCTGTGGCTGTGGGTCCCTTGTTCATCCCGTCATTCTCTGTGGGGTTCCATATGGATCCTCTGGGATATGACTGTGGTGGCTCCCCTCTTGCCAGGATGTCACCTATCAGCCTACTGTCGGTTGGTAGGGTTAGATGGGCCCCAACTCTCTCGCTGCATCCTGAAAAATACAAACACAATCTCCATCGGAGAGTGAGACCAGTGTAGGTTAACAAATATACACAATTCTGGATTACCTAGATTCTATTTTTAGTAGCCTCCCTGTCAATCGCTCCCATAGTGCATCTTGTCTTGTGAGCCCAAGAGTATGGGATCCGGTGCCTATCGCCCTGAATTCCCAGTTCCAGACAAGGGCTCCCCCTCACTAAATGGAAAATTTGAAGAATTATGGCAAGGATTTTGTGATGGACCTTCAACCACAACTGTACACTCCTCTGTAACCACCTGAGAAACAAGCGAGCTTAGCTGGTAATGATCCTTCTGTGAAGTCTGTACTGTGCTAAGCAGAGACATTAGCACAGGTCATTATCTAGGGTCCTCAAATCAGATACTCTATTTATAGGAATACAAAGAATGCATGTCTGAATATTGACTTGTTGGGTAGGGTATGAAATTATTAAATATCCAATGAGTACCAGGGAGCATCTCTCCTCATTTTGTCTAAATCCATGAAGACATGTGATGAAGTTCAAGGATCTTCCTGATGATGGAGCATAACAAGGCCTCTTTACACAAAGCACGGTTACTTCTAACTTCACTTCAATGATGAATGCATGTCCAGAAAGTAACCAGTTTTTTGAAGCAAGCAATAGTCGTTGAGATGGAATTAGCATAGATTTTCAAAGAAACAATCATATCAGAAAACATGACTCCTGATGTCATTCCATTTGGAGACGAATTGCTAATAGGAGTACTGCAGAAGGATTGGATTCAATTTGATTTATTCAGTCCAAGTTAGTTTTCAGGAAAAGTCCTACGATGCCTACGATGACACCTACAGGTGTCAGATGAGTGCTGTCAAGTAGATTGAATACTAACTGAAAGGTAATAAAGCAAAACGTGACTGCAAATTATCTGGCAATTAGGTGGAAATGCCCAAACTCTGGAAGCTTATTTCACAGACATTAACCCAACTGATGGCTGTGGCTAATATGTCTACCAACCTAAATGTAGATTATCCAACCTGTGTGTGTGTAGAAACCAAACTGTCAAATAAAATCATCAGAAAGCCTATTAAATGCACACACATGTGCACACACACACACACACACATACACACACACTCACACTGTAGTCAGTAGGTATTCCAGTGCTAACATATAACTTATTTTCATGATGTAGTTAACAAAATATTAAATTGAGAAATATGTAAGAAGAAAGTTCATATTTACTTCTTTCTTAATATTTGCTGATTTGTGGGCTAAGAACTGCCCATAATTCCTCTTATTTAATAAAGACAGTGTAGGCAGGCAATTCTTCTGTCACTGCTGTACCTAGTACACTCTTTAAAGTATACTAAATAAACTTGCTTTTTTCTAAACAATGATAAAAATATATTAAAAAGACCACTTAGAACGAAATCTCATGTGTGTGTGTGTGTGTGTGTGTGTGTGTGTGTGTGTGTGTGTTTGGCCAAGTCTTGAGACTTATGTGCTTGTCATTTTCTTCATTTGGTTTCTGTGGATGTTAGATACTTCAGTATGTGGATGATTGGGGCATAATTTAGCCCAAACAAAGCATGGCTGCAGCTGCTGCCATTATTACCTTCATCTTTTAGCACTTTGGTACCAGGAACATGTAGTTTAGCACTGTGAGGCCAGAAATCAAGCATGGTTCTCTCAGTTACTACTTTGTGACTTATTTGTTAATGCTTTTGCATTCTGTTCATTCATAATTAAATTATGGATTATACCTGTCTTTTAAGATTGTCATAAGAATAAAAGTTAATTAAAACCATGTATTTATCAACATTCCTGGAAAAAAAAAAACCTCACCAAATGGAAATATTTTAAGCAAATTATATTGCCCTTCAAGCTCACTGCATGAATTCCAATGGTTGTTCAAAAGCTATTTATATTTTTTCAATAAAAATCTTATTGTACATTTAAAATCTTCTGTGATTAAAAGCATATACATCTATAATCCCCCAGCCCAAAATGTATATTCTAAACCCCTAAGCAATGTTTTTCTCTATATTACTTTTATACTGCCCTATTTATTGGAGACATACCAGATGTTTGGGGAGTAGAGAGGTCATTGAAATTACTGTTCAGTGTCAGACATGGTAAATTACTCAGCCTAGAGAAAACTCTGCTTAATGTTTAGAAGCATTTTGTATTTGTATTGCTAGCTTAAAACTTAGAGATTATAATATTTGACATCACAGTTTTAATCTCTGTGTTTCATGAATCTACTAAGGCCTATTTTCACATTTGAAAATATTAACTGATCTGGTTGAGGTATGTTATTCTTTTTAAAAATCATTTCATTCACTACACATTTCATGTATTGAAATTTAATCAAAAGCAATGATCCTCACTGATGGTGTACTGTGCTCTAAGCACTGGAGATGAAAGTACAGAAATAATATGCCCCTTGTTCTCTAAGAACTTAAAAATCTGTTTGTAAATACAAATACATTGTAATAATCATTAAAGCACACTCTATATATTTAATTCTATCTGAAACATTTTCAAGACTATTAGTATTCACTGCCATGAATACAGAATTATGTGTGTTGACCAGATGCATGTAACTTGTGGTTATAGAAAGTTGTGTGGCACATTTGGTCTTTTTACAATTATTCATCTTAAAGTAATTCTTCAGATTTCTATCTTTTGACCTTCTTTTTGTTGCTTTTTTCTTTCTTTTGTTTGTTACTTTCAATTTTCTTTTACTTAACTGGCTCTACCAAGCATGTGGTCATGCTTTCTAGTTAAACAGGAGAGTAAGAATTAAATTTTGGACATTACAGATTATTTTTTGTCAATAAAGATTGAGGTTAGTTGCAACAAAATTTGGGTATTTTCTAAACCTAGGACAAAAATATGTTAAAATGGAAAACTAAGATGTATAGAATAAGTTTTTCCCATATAATGTCTGCTTGATATACAACACATTTGCTGTATTAATAGTTACTGAATGAAATCACCTATCATAGTTATTGAATAAAATGACATATATAAAAATAGAAAACACATGCAGGATAAATGACTAAATGAGAGTAACAAAATTGTGTATGTCCCTCACAGTTCTACAACAAAGTCTGAGTGTCCCAACTGTTGTAAGAACTCGCATTGACCAGATAAAGAACATTGTGATGTATTAAAGGTCAGGTTGGTACTCATAATCTCCCAAAGTTCATCCAGAGTGCAGTGCACATCTCATATCTATTGTAAAGATGAGAAATCTAATTCTAGGAAGAAATGTTTCTATAATGTCACCAACTTGTACTGGATGGGTAGAAAATAATGCTCAGCATCTTCGGATGTGGGAATGGAAGCCAGTAAAATTATGTCATCTTTTGACCATTTTGGCTCTCAGACTGTTCACATTAGCATTGACATCATCTGTTTCATATTTTAGGTAGTTCCAATAAGTAGTTGAACTTCCTTGTTTGGCTGGTGGGTTCTTATGCATATCTCGTCCAATGCTGATGCTAATTGATCATCATTTTTCCCATTGCTGCACCTCATCCTTTTCCTTTTGCACGATCATCTATCTTGAATCCTCATGCAGTACATGCCCTCCATTAATAAGCATCTCATTTCTTTCCATCTGATTTTCCTTTTGCATGACCATCTATCTTGAATCCTAATGTAGTACATGCCCTCCATTGATAAGCATCTCATTTCTTTCCATCGGATTTACACTAGTGTCCCAACAAATCTGCTCAACCTGTCTTGACACCCATTGACTTAATCTCATTTTTTCACTTTGACATGCTCAGTAGTTATGCTCACTACAGAATTGTTTATATGATGTCACCTGAACTCTTCCCCTCTGTCTTCTTTTAAGGTAGTATTATGTTGACCCGAGACCTGAAGGTGGAAAGTATTAAGAATTTTATAATATACTCCATTGGTACAGAGACCTTGGAAAACATTGCATCACCTAGAAGTGGTCAAACTATTTCTTATGGCATTGTGAATTGTCCATCATAGATAAGTAAATAAATACATAAGTAAATATGACATTCTGTGTGTTCAGTCTAGAAACCCAAGCCCTATGTCAGAAACCAAGGGATTGTAATTCAAATATAGACTGTGAGTTTAATGGAATTACTTGGAAAAGTAATTGGAAACACTTTCTAAATGCAGACTATGTTATTATTAAATGTAATATATTTTCGCTTATTTGTGTCTTCATTCTGAGGACAATAATACAATTGTTTCATAGAGAAATTATTGTGATAGTATCCTCAAATTCACAGGAGTACAGTGCATCATGAAAAAGATTGACCAGAGAGATTAAAAACCAATGTGGTGAGTAAGTAAATAAGATGAAAACAAGGTGAACATACAGTGCTTGATACGAGGTTGGAAAAGGAATAAAGAAAATAATAAATAAGTAATAAATAATAAAGCAAAAAGGAATAAAGAAAAGGAATAAAGGCACGAATACTTTAAGAAATGTCTTCCATAGTGCCTGTTATAAATGGGATGAGTTTATAACTGATTAAATGGAGTAGTTATTGTAGTACTTGACATTTTCTGGATAACTCCACTTTCACTTAAATCTAGCCAAATCCCCATTTTTCAGTATCACAGCAGCCTGCAGGTACCTGCATTTTGATGTTGTCCTTTGTATATTCTTAAAATAGTGAAAGAGGAAGGGAGAAAAGTAGAAGAAAGAGAAGTCCAGAGCAGTAGAGGAGTGAGTAATCCTGTCCCTCAGTGTTCTCCAGACATACTGTGTTTTATTCAGAGTTCTTTTACTCAAAAAGAGTAAAAGCTCATGACAGCAACCTAAACATTAAAAGAGAACAGTGGGGTGGAGATTTATTGCAAGGATAAGGAAATTTCTCTGAAGACTAAAGTCAAGCTCTGCCCAGATTTCAAAGGCGCTAACTACACAGAAAACTAATGGAGGACCACATGATCTCTGATGCTGCCTAGCAGGTATACATGCTTAGTCCTCACTAGAGGTGCAAAGTGGGTACTAGCTACAACTCTTTTTTTTTCAGTCTTGGATATAGGACCAGTCATTTACTTATTCATATCTCTAAGTCAATAGAAATTTCAATGGGAAATTCATAATATTTCCAGTAACATAATGGTACTGCATAGCTAGACAAAAGATATGTTCTCACAAAGAACTCAGTACTTATTAGAAAAACACCACCCAATAACTGATTCTTTCATGTATTAACATATGACTCATCAGATATTATAGCAGTTGGGTAAACTCAGAAAATAAACAAAAACAATCATGTCCTTAGGGAACTAGTGATGTGTCAGATCTCAATCACATAGATGAATTCATATTAGAACACACTGTCATGAAGAAGTCCACAGTAGTGTAAGACCATGTGAACTTATCAGAGAAGTCTAGATATTATTAAACGAGATAATCAAGCTGAAATAAGGATGATACCCAGGAGGAAACTATCAGAGATGGGAAGTTCTATATAAGTCAGAAAAAGTCTAAAAAGTTTTTACATCATAAATAAGGGGGTCAGGATACTTCTGTGCTTGTCCATAGTGTGAGAATGTAAGAAATCAAGCTATCTACTACCTAGACTTAGCCCAACTGCACACTGTAGGGCAGACAGAGGACTGGGAAGACATTTGAGGCTTTCATGTGGTGACCCTAGAATAGCACTCTGCAGTTTCTATTTTGAAATCAAAATTCTGGCTACAGTACCAGAAAAAAAAAATGGATCAGAAGAAATTGGCAGTTTGTCTTGGGTGTGATGTCTCATTGTTTAAGCAAATACCAGATCAGATATTGCCGTGAAGCTGTTCTGGAGATGGGCTTCACATCTACAGTGCCTCCACAATAAATGGAAATGTCCCATAGTTTTGTTGAAACCCTTTAAGAGCAAAATTGATGGTTTTCCAGAAAATGAAAACTTTTAATTCTGAACAGTAACATAGAAACAGTACCAAAGTTTCTGTCTTCCTGTCTTCCCCCAGTTCAGATTTAAGACTTCAGTATATACTCTGGCTAAGTCTCCAGACTGCCAGCTAGCCCTGTCCATAAATTTTAAACTTTTCATCCTCTCTAATCCCATGAACCAGTCCCTTTATATGTTGATAAATGTAAAAGTTTGCAATCAAACCAAGAATGTGCTCTCAGACTTTGAAGAAGATATTTATTAATAGAGATGAAGAAAAGTTGAAAGCTTATAGAGACATTTAAGAGCTAGAGTCAGTAGGATGTGGTGATAGGAGCTTGGGGAAGAGTGAGTTAAATGAAGATATGGCGTTTCTGGTTAAGCAGATTTTCAAAATGAATTCTTAATCATTTTCTGAGAATTCTCCAAGAGTTTCAGGAGGCTGGAGATAGCATGTGCATATCATCTAAACACACCAACCGAGTGGCAGCATTGATATAGAAGACCTAACTGGGTAGAGAGCAGAAAAGTAGGTAAGAAGAGATCCTGTGATCATGCTAAGACTATTTCAACAAAGCCTGGGTTTCAGACAGTTGATACCATAGAAAATATCGTCTCTTTCTCAGCTTTCATGCTAAGGTTTAGACAGTTTCATCTAAAGGGAAGACCTCAGTGTGTTATACAAACTGGCTAATATCATTTCCAAAACGTCATAGCCTACAGTAAACTCAAAGGTTCTCTCTTTCATAAGGTCCTTACTAATCAATTTTATATGAATCCTAAGATTTTGAGCATGCAAATCCATTAGAAGAGTTAAAGATTTCTTGTTTGCCCCTCCTAGTGGATTTCTTGCATCATTTAGTCATTTATTAATGATAAATGCTACAATTAATCTTTACGGTATCTACTGAATGCTCAAGGATCAACAAATACATGGATTTTTAGAAGAGCATTATTGATTTTGCCATAGCTATTGTAACTATTTCTAAGAGAACACACATATTTGGACAGCTCTTAAAATCCCTTTTCCAAACTTTCTATCTCTAGAATATTTTTTGGACATAGTATGAAGGATCACAAACCTGCATTCATCTCATGCAATCTTCCATAATATGTTTCTCCTCAATAAGAACATTTTAATCAGTGTTTTATGGGTCCTCCAAAGAAAGTCATTTGCACTTGATTTCAGCTATCTATCTCCTGAGCAGCAATAGACTATGTGATGGTGCAGATGCATCAGAAAGGCAGAACCCTGAAGTCTGAAAACGATCAAGAAAACGATGCTGCACCTTGGCACCGTGACACCCTGTCACCATCCAAGAAAAGAAGGTGATTTGAAGACCTTCATTCCGATTTGGGTCAGTGAGTTCAACATTAAACATTTTATAGCTCTGCTCCCAAAAGACCTTTTCTAACAACTTTCCCTAAATATGTCAGGTTCTGTGTGGTCAAAATAAGAATTGTGTATTCTACAATTCTACTCAAGGTTATTGAAGATCCTGTTTTGAAAGTACATCAGTGCTTTCAAAAAACACACATGGAAAAAACCACTGAAACATGCATTTTCTAAGAAAACAAAATTAAAGGACTGCCTTTCCCTTTTAAAGACAAAATTAGCTTTGATATAATGGTACACTGAACATGTCAGGCAGAATGTTATCCAAAGAAGTACTTTGAAACTGGTCCTGAGGGAAAATATATTTTGATGTCCAACTGTCCTTGTCTTACATGAAAGTATTTGGTTTAGAGGAAAATTTACTTTGACCCAGAAAAGACAAGCATATACAATTAATATAAAAACAAGAAATCTAGGATTCAGAACAGGGGGGACTTTGAGCTCTGATTAAAGTCAGTTCGAACAACCTGACTTGGTACTATTTTCTTAAATTATTATTTGTAAGCTAAGAATAAAATTGTTTCACAACAACCACTGAGATGTAAAGTTGAGATGAGAAGTTGGGTTGTAGGTACACTTTTGGTCACAGAAAGATTCTTAAAATATAGCGCCTCAGCAATGATAATTCCATCTTTCCTCTTGACTAAAAATTCAAGTGATTAAATGAATCAACCTCTCCCTCCCTACCGCCCTCTCTCCTTTTAACAGAACAGTTGACCAGAGAACGAAGGCAGAATGAATCTTTTAGGGACCTGAGATAATTGGCAATTTAAGAATTTTCCCTCCAGTTTTCTATTTTGCCTGAAGCTAACTCCAACTGTGAGAAGGGCTTTCATGCATGCTAAAGAAATTTACTCCTTTCTAATAATCCTTAAACAAAATCATCAATTTATATATGAGATTTTAGGAACCATTCAGTAACACATATGCCCTTCTGGTGAATGAGGCTATCCAACTGCAGCAAAATCTCTATCTGATCTTCTGTCTGTACATGAAAATAAAATCATGCCCCAAGGCTCCACCCTGGAAACTTGGAACTGAAACATTTTACCCAAAGCATTAATGCTGCTAAAGAGAGATTTCTTCCCACTGCTCTTTCTGTCCTTTCTTCTCTCTAAAAGGAAATTCCTGCAGGTCTCTGTACAGCCTAGAGGCATTTGTCTTACAAGAAGAGGCATGCCCTCAAAAAAGATGAGGGAAGAAAGAAAGTCAACCCCTTTTGCTGGAAGAGTACAGAAAGAATGTAGATTTCTGGTTGAGGCCAAGGGATGAGGAAGGGGGACGTGAGTTCCCAGCTGTGCATAGACAAGCAGGCAGAACACCTGAGAGCAGACAGAAGTCAGCAGCTGGAGAGTCAGGGGGACATGCATGAAGAAAGGTAAGAGCTGTGGAGCCAAGAGAGAGACAGGGCAGGGCTCCAGACACTGCGATTCTTCCTAAAGTGCATGAGGGTTCATTCAGGAAAAGAGGCCATGCACAGGGTGACCTCCCACCTCAGGCTTATCCTGTTTTCATTTTGTGTATATTTTATGTTCCTTTGTAAAGGGTCAACCCTTTTGCATTTGGACAGTTCCCAGCTCAGCTCTGTCTACACCAGATTTCTCACCAGTTGTGAAAAACCCAAGCTTTTGTTTTCACATATTATGTATATATATAGGGTTACTTACTATTCTACTGGACCCGAAGCCAAATGCCCATCAGCTGAGTTAAAGAGATGTTCCTATGGGGGTTGGTGGGATGGGAGCCATCCCAGCTCCCTGGAATCATGACTTGATAAATAAAAGCCCTTGAATTCTTCTCAGTGTGTCAGAAACCCCTCCTCTGGGGACCAGTGGTGAGGACAGTGCCCAGGAGCTGTTTGTCACTCTTCAACTAACTCTTCATCTTGTGCAGTCCATTGTATCGTATCATGTGGGAATCCAAGCTAGAGAAGACTTGGTCCATGCAGGGTCATGAAGGTAATTCAAATGCTTCCTTTCAGACTACAGAGTTGAATTAGGGAAAAATCCTTCCACAAGCACCAGTG
>PVHP010045243.1:0-13758 GCA_004024765.1 Zapus hudsonius | reverse complement strand
CTCTCTCTCTTCTCTCTCTCTCTCCTGACTGATCTCTCTCTCTCCCCTGCAGTCTTTGAGCTCCACTGACTCTCCTACACTTTACCTCACTTTATCCACAACCTGGGGACCTTGATGTCTCCACCCCATCATACCAGAAAGACCTCCCCAGAGAGAAAAGTGGAGGTGCTGGAAATATTTGTAATCTGGGCAGATGTGACCCAAGAAGTGTCAGATTTGTGAGGTCTGGGACAGAGATCTAGGATCTCATGAGGCTTGATTAGCTGGTTCCCTCACTCAGGAATCACCACCTGATGCTGCGTGATATTGATGTCCAGAACCCATCCTGCCACACTGTATGTTTGTTTAGTTGTCTCATGAAGGAAATGAAATCTTGTCGCAGGTATGCTACCAACCTGACTGGTGGATTAGATCTGATGCAAGTTAAGCCAAGTGGAATCTCTCTCATGGAAATGTAATTCCATCATGTGGACAGGAAGTGGGAGGCAGGTAAATAAAAAGAAATGAAGCAAAGATGAGCAGAAAAGACTTTTGGTGGCTTCATTATTCTTGTTCAAGTTCTAACTGCTCTTGAGTTTCTCCAGGAACCTGTTACTTAGGAGCAAAGGCCCCTTTCCATTCGGATTGGTTTCTAAGGCAGGCAAGCACCACTCAACATTCAGTACAAGGTGGTGGTGGTGGGGGGTCCCACACCATGGATTACCTAGTGCTATCATAGCTGTCTTAGCTTGTGTGAGTGCACTCATTGTTCACAGCAACAAGCTCACCTAATGATGACTTTTTCACAATGTGACAAATGATGGTTAACCATAGGGACCTAACACTGGACAACTTCAGGGAAGGAGGTAGTTAAAAGAAATGAGAGAAACCCCTTGATCAATGGACATGCTCTTTTAGAAGGATTAGAGTCAGCCACCAAAGTTGGCAATAAAATTCATAACCCCTTACCCATGGACTGATCCAGTATGACCACCAAGGAAGGCCCCCAGTGGGTTGGAAACAGGGAGGAGGGAAATGGGGGTTCTACCATGAGATTTGCTCATACCATGTATATAATTATTGAAAATAAAGATTTTTTTAAAGTTGGCAATAAGTGCTTGATGAACAGATGGTGGACATGTGAGAACAGACTGGAGAGCAGGCAGAGCCAGGTAAAGAGTGAGTGTACTACTGAGGGTCCAGTTCTAGTTAGAAGCCAGAGCTCTCTGGCAGAATGTCTCCAACAATGATAGGATTGGTCAGAAGATTCTCTGAGGTCATCACAGCAGCACCTCAACAGATCCAATTCCCAAATTTATAAACACACACACAGAACACAGAGGTTAGGGTTAGAGGTTAGTTAGGCAGCTACCAAACCCTATCAAGCATGGACTGCCCAATGGCAGCTGAAGTTCAAGCCAAAGGAAGAACAATTTAACACACAGATTTAAGAGCAGAGTCAAGACATGGCATTCAACCAGCTTAGAAAATGTCAGGTGGGCATGGTGATGCACACCTGTAATCCCAGCTCTAGGGAGGCAGAGGCAAGAGGATCATGAATTCAAGGCCAGCTTGAGATACACAGCTTTTAGGGCCCTGTCTCAAACAACTAAGGCCTAGGGTTGTAGTTCAGTAGTCAGTAATAGGGCATGTGTAGGGCTCTGGGTTTGATCCCCAGCACCAAATAATAATAATAATAATAATAATAATAATAATGAAAGCCAGCAGGGTCTGATGGATCAGGCCTATAATCCCAGCTTCTCCAGAGGCAGAAACAGAAAAAATTACAAGTTTAAGGCCTACCTAGGTAACTTGTCAAGACTGCATTTCTGGTAGTTTGAATTTGATATTCTCCATGAACATAAAAAAAAATGTTTTGAATGCTTAGTCCCCAGCTGGTGGCAATTTGCAACGTGGAGCCTTGCTGGAAGAGGTTTGTTGCTGATAGGTTTAAGGGTGTTAAAGCCAATTCTCCCTTGCCAGAGCTCAGCTCACTCACTTGCTGCCTCTATGGCAAGGAGTGATGCCCAGCTTTTGCTCTGCACTGTCTTTCCCCCACCACCATGAAGCTTCCCTTCAAGCCAATAAACCAAAATAAACTCTTTCCTGCCATCAGCTGCTTTTGGTCCCTGTGTTCTCCCACCAACTGAAATGTAACTACAACACTATCTCAAAATAAAAAGGTTTTGTTAAAGGGCCCAGGATATAGCTCAGTGATGAAATATCTACCTAGTATATGAAAGGTCTTGGGTTTAATCCCCAGTACCACTGAAAACAAAAAACAAAAACAAACAAACAAAAAAAAAAACAACACTGCTATTGGTTTGACCCAGCCCTCAGTGTGATCCCAGTCCTCAGCCTCCTCTGACAGAGAGCATAGTATGGTTAGTCCCCACACAAAAATAGTCATAAATTTCATCTTTTATTTTCTACTTGAATCTCAGAGACTCCCAACAAAGGTGACACTCACTCTCCTTTCAGGGACTATTTTAGAAATAAGATATTTGAAGGTAGTATGATAACAGAGTACTTCAGTGAACCTCAGACATGTAGGCCAGGGATGCCAGACACCACAACATCATACAACAAGACAGGAAAATGCAGAACTGTCTGTTCTAGAAGACATTCATTTAAATGAAAGAAATCTACTTATAATTATCTGTGCCTAGTGTCTATCCCCATGCTACAAATAAATACAGGATACTTCTTGAATTTTCCAGGAATGCAACTACCCTGTAAATTGAGGGAAGATTGTTCTTTGTTTTGTTTGGAACTTTACCAAGACTCTTTCAGGAAAATCATGTGCCAAAGGTAATATTGCTCAAGATTTTCTGTTTGTGTTGCCAAGACTGCCTGCTGTGCAGGCTGTGCTCATACCGTCTCTGCATCAGGATTTACAGCCGCTGCATACAGAGCCCTTGGATAAGCCTTATCTGGATATTGCTTGACTTCAATGTTTACATATGGAAATGTGCATTTCATTATAAGTAGCATTTTATTGATTTCTTCTGTACATCACAATAAAATAACACTTGATGTTTGAAGTTGCCACGTCTGCGCTAATAAAGTACAACACGTCAGGTGTCTTGAACAAAGGATTATTTTGTCATAGTTCTAGAGTAAGCTCAAAAGGTTGGACATCACTGATGTAGAGGGTGGAGGTCAGATGTCAAGGAGTCAGCAGGGATCTTTCTGTGGGGTGTGAAAGAAGATCTATCCCAGAATTGACTACCAGTTTGTAGACGGTCCGCCCTATGTGACATCCACAACATCTCACTTTATGTGTCTGTATCAAAAGTTCCCACTTTTATAAGGGCACCTGTTATATTGGATTAAGTTCCACCCTAATGGCCTCATTTTAGAGAAAAGGTCTCCTTCAAAACTCATATCCAGGGCTGGGGAGATGGCCCAGCGGTTAAGGCGCTTGCCTGCAGAACCGAACAACCCAGGTTCAATTCTCCAGTACCCATGTAAAACCAGGTGCACAAACTGGCTCATCTCAAAATCCAGTCACATTCTGAGGTAATAGAGGGAGTGAAGATTTTAATGCATAAATTTTTGATGGGGAAATTCAATTCATAACAATGGTAGATAGGTAAATATACCATTACTACATAAGAATTTTATTTCATGTTAGAAAAGGGGGAAATTAGAAATACTTATAAAATAGAGAAATTGAGTTTGATAGGGGCAAGAACTGTTGACATAATTTCTCATGTGGACTATAGGAAATGGGTCACACAGGTACAAGCTGCCCCTCACTTGTAAATTCTAGAGCCACTACTAGGGTTTGCACAGAATTGCCAGGATGGAACAAGTGGAGGACTGCAGATAAGAATCAGGGAAGCAGGGAAAAAAACACAAGGGTCCAGGGCCAGAGAGATGGCTCAGCAATTAAGGCAATTGCCTGCAAAGCCTAACGACCTGAGTTTGATTCCCCAGTGCCGAGATCAAAGCCACATGTACAAAGTCATGCATGCATCTGGAGTTTAGTTGCAGTGGCTGGAAGCACCCTCTTCCCCTTCCCCCATCTCTCCATGGAAATAAATAATTTTTTTTTAAGATAAAGGGTCTAAGGAAGCCAACTTGGATGTAGAAATAATGGAGGCCACATGAGCACTTTGCTCAAAAGCCTGTTCCAGATCCTTATTTCCAAGGCTTCAGTGATTAGTTTCACTCTACCTTTCCAACTCCATTTCTCTCTTGTTAATTTTTAACATGGCCTACTGCTCTGGTGAGTCAGACTTCTTCCTTCCCCAGAAATAACTTCACGTCTGCTTTTCTATCCAAGGAATGCTATGACTGACTTTCTTCTCTGTCTCCAAATCCAATCCAATTTTCAAAGTCATGGGTTTACTCTTCACATATCTCCCTCCAACTAACAGAATTGAGCAATTGGTAGGCAGAGTGGGTTCTGAGGAGATAGATGTGAAGATGCCATGAAGAAACATGAGTCATGAGAGAACTGGAAATATGGTTTGCAAGTCACAAGACAGCAGAACATATAAATAAACACATAGACAGCTAAAGCCAGGTGTGGTGGCACACACACACACACACACACACACACACATATATATATATATATATATATATATATATATATATATATATATTTTATTGTCCATAATGAGTTACATTATTTAGTGGGCAAACAATGAGTTATCCCCAATTCCCCAATGTTATCCCCCCCTCCCCATCCCCTATCCAGCTGGATATCCTCCTCCGTGGGTCGTCTGGATCAGTCCTTGTGGCAGGGGAATATGGATAGCCTTGTATTCATCTGGGTTCTCCTGGCCCAAGTGTGTTGTTACTGAGGGGTTCCATACCTCTGGATAGTCTCCCCCACCATGGCTCTCACAATCTTTCCACCCCCTCTTCTGCTCAGTTCCCTGAGTTGTGGTGGGTGACACACATACCTTTAATCCCAGCACTTGGGAGGCAGAGGTAGGAGGATCACTCTGAGTTCAAGGCCACCCTGAGACTACATAGTGAATTCCAGGTCAGCCTGAGCTAGAGCCAGACCCTACCTCAAAAACATTTAAAAAAAAATAAACCCAAACAAAATAGCAGCAAACATGTAGAAAACCAAACAGAGTAAAATGATTTGCTGGCAGTGAAAAGGTTGGAAGCAGAGAGGAGTGAGGGTTAACACGATGGTGGTTAGCAGGTGGGATGCTGATGAACTCTTGATGCTGAGAGGATTAACCAACTCTGTCCCTAGAATTGAGCTGTGTCCTACAGAGTACAATCGTCCATGAGAGCTGACATCATGGTTTGCACATGCAATGCCCCCCCCCCAACACACACAGGCTTTCAATGCTTGAGCTCCAACTGGTGGTGCTATTTTGGGAAGTGGTGGCAACTTTGGGAGTTGAAGCCTAGCTGGAGGAGGTGGGTCATTGGGGACATAAATAAATAAATAAACCAATAAATGAAGTCCTATGCAAAGGCTGGGCTTGAACTCCTCTGTACTCACTACAGTTATTATACACACACCACACATTAGACTGACAGCCATGTGACTTTTAAAGCTGGCACACAGAAGTCAGCTACAATAGCATCATCAGGTAGCAGGCTGTAAGGCATCATTAATATGCACAGTGGCAAGGGGGGAATGCCTGCAAACTTCAAACATGCTGGGGAAATCAGCCACATAATTCAGGAAGGTATCCATCTTATATAGTCCTTATTCGTGTGGGTGGTCTTACAGTGCTCCCTTATTACCAGAGGAAAGCAGAGTGGCTCTCTGTTCCTTCCAACCCAAACCACACACAGACAAAACTACCGCTAATGATCAGTCCGCCTGGATCCCTCTCCACATGCCAGGCACTGTCACCAACATTCACATATAGTGCCTTACTTAAATTATGCAATGTTCTTTGTGATAGGAACTGATTATTTCCTTTTCAAAGACAAGGAAACTGAAGAACAGAGAGTTGACAGACCCAGGAAGGCCAGAGGTAGTAAGTGGAAGAGTGGGGATTTAATCTCTACCACCTGGTTTTCATTTTTCATCCTGAATATTAGATTGTCTTAACCCCTTTTCTGTTCCTAAGCTCCCAATGATTTGTGAAAGTTTTCGTCTTCATGCTTTTAAATTATGACTTTTATAATGTATTAACTTTAAAAATATATTTTTATGCCTATAAAATATCTTTACTAGCATGAAAAGTAAAAAAAAAAAAAGTCCCCCAAATATCCTCATTCCTTAAAAGGATGGGTCTGTTTGGATCCACTCTGGAATCTCCACATCTGCTACTTGTCCTTAGTCCAAGAATAGACTTCTCTCCCAAAGAAGACACAGGCTAAAAGCCCAACCATGCTTAGAATTCACAATTGGATAGAGAAAGCAGAGTCAGATGTCAGCCAAGATTTAAACATACTTAACAAAGAATATGGTCCAGGACTAAATTCAAAAGACCTATGGCAGGTGGTCCAATGGACATGGGTGATATTCATCCTTTCCCTTTGGGACGAGTCTTACCATGGCTGGACATTGGGGAAATTTCTTCCCTCACATAGAATATGGTTAAACTGGCCTAGAGAAAGGCTGAGCAGTTAAGCGCACTTTCTGCATGAAAGCAGGAGGGGACCAGAGACTGCTTGAATTTGAATCTCCAGGACCCGCATAAACAGTTGTGTTTGTAAGCCCAGTCTTTTGGGGGAGTGGAGTGGAGACAGGAGAATCCCTGGGGCTTGTGAGCAGCACGTTGTGGAATCATTGAGAGACTCCATTGCAAAGAAATACAGGTAGGCAACTGATAGAGGAGACATCTGATGTTCTCCAGCCACTCCCACGGGTGCCACTATTGAGCACACAGAGTGCACAGGGCATATCATATCAGCACATACACAATGTATGTACCACACACTCTGCACACACACCACACCACACATACTGTGGACACACACAAAAATAACTTTTGAAAAATATTTTCATTTACTTTTTTTGCAAGCAGAGAGAGAGAGAGAGAAGAGAAAGAAAGAGAGAGAATGGGTATGCTAGGTCTTCCAGCTACTTCAAACAAATTCCAGATGCATGTGCCACTTTGTGCAAAAGGCTTTACATAGGTGCTGGGGAATTGAAACTGGGTTGTTAGGCTTTGCAGGCAAGCACCTTAACCACTGAGATGTCTCTCCAGGCTCACATTTTTTTTTCAAATTTTAATATCTTTTTATGAATAAGTATATACATTGCATGAGCAAATCTTGTGACTGTGTCCCCGTTTCCCTCCTCTCTGTCCCCTACCCACTGGGGTCCTTCCTCAATGAACACACTGGATCTGTCTATAGGATAGGGGGTTATGAACTGCACCCAAGGTAGCCAGCTTTTTTTCTTCCTCCTTTGAGTATTGTTGCTAAGGGGAATGATGTCTCTGGATATTCTCCCCCACCATGGCTCTTACATTCTGTCCACCCCCTCTTCCACTCTGTCGGGCCCTAGCCTAACTGTTCAACCTTAAGCTAAGTTTTTAGAACATGGAGCAGCTGATAAGTTTTGTTTCTGCTTGCTGAATTTCATTTTACTGACAGTAATCCTGTTTCCTGAAAATGATGTAACAAACTATCCTGCTGAATTGGCTGTAAAACAGTACGTCCTAAGGAAGCTACTCTGCTCTGCTATACTCTGCTGATTGGTTCCTGCCGAAAAGTTTAAATTTTGTCGCTTGTGAGGAATGGGCTGAACAATGCAGCCTCTGGTTATAAAAAGGGCTTTTGATACCCAATAAAGTGAGATCTGCCTGAAATTTCTCCCAGTTGTGTATGTTTTGTCCGACCATCACCTCACCTCTCCCCAATCGAGCCCTTTCTACTGCTGGTTGGCAAGACTTGGTCTACCCATGGGGGGCCAGGGATTGGCAACCCCCACACGCTCAGTTCCCTGAGTCAATGTGGGTGAGTTTTAAGTCTGCTTTATTGTTGCGATCTTAAGTATCTCTGGACCTTTGTCTCATCACTTTCTCATGGGTTTCATTTGGGTTCTGTGTGAAGGCCAGGGGTAGTTTGTCTCCTGATAGGATGTCAACTATCATCCAGTGTCTTGTTGGTGGAATTGAGTTGTTCCTGGCTCTCACTGCCTTCTGAAAAATACAAACAGAATTTCCATCAGGGAGTGAGGTCAATTTAGGTTAAATGAGATAAGCATTGCTATTATGGCTAGCTTGTAGTAGGTATAGCCTTTCTATGGCTTTCTGGTAGTGGGAATTGCCCCTTGGAGCCTTGGTTCTTGGTCCCCATAAGGTTTTTGCCGTGGATCCCAGCTCCAGTTAAGGGTTCCTTGTCACTAAGTGGATCTCTTAGCTAATCAGTAAGCCATTGATTACCCTCCGACGTTTAGTACTACTATTGCACAGATGAGCATTTCTTGACTTGCTGGTCTCATCCATATAGCAGCATTCTTATGACAACTGTCTATATTGTTTATCAGTGGTCTCTGCTTTCTCCAAATATCTTTGACTTATTTCCCCTGGCAGCTCATACAACATCTTCCAGTACTACACATGCTATGATCTGGGAGCTTGTTACCATTCTGGATCTGGCAGGATCTCTTGGTGTTGTTTGATGACATTCTGTGATTTCTTCAGCAATAGGGTCTCTTACCTTAGGCCTGGGGCAGGTACCCAAGAGCTTTGACAGAAATCTGTCAAAAGAACAATATGAAGCTGGAGATATGGCTCAGCAATTAAAGCAATTGCCTGTAAAGCCTAATGATCCCAGTTCAATTCTCCAATACCCATGTAAAGGCAGATCCACAGTGTGGCTCATGCATTTGGCATTCATTAGCAGTGGCTGGAGGCCCTGGTGTGTCCACTTTCTCTGTCTGTCTCTGTTCTCTTTATCTCTCTGCTTGCAAATAAATATGTATTTTAAAGAAGAAGAAAGAATAATGTGGGGTTGAAGAGATGGCTCAGCGGTTAAAGGTGCTTGTTTGCAAATCCTGACAGCCCGGATTTGATTCCCTAGCACCACATAAAGCCAGATGCACAAAGTAGCACATGCATCCAGAGGTAATTTGCAGCTGCAAGAGGCCTGATGCACCTCTTCTTTTTCTGCTTTCAAATAAATAAAAATAATAATAATATGATTAAACTGGTATAGAATTGGAGTCTGGAGAGACAGAGCCAGTGACTATGAAAACAAATAAATAGCATCTCGTCAGAAGTGGCCGTTGTCACCAATGAGTGGTATAAAATGCTCCGTTGAAGCCATGTTAGTGGCTGGTAAAAGGATGGGAAAGACACAAATGGATTGAGGCTACGCATGATGAGAACAAGTAGCCCAAGGGAGCAGGAGGAGACCTAAGGGTGGTGAAGTGGGTAGTGTTGTGTTAATAGTTCCCTAAAGAGCATGTGTTGGAAAATCTTACTGTGGGATCGACAGGTGGGACTTTAAGAGATGTAGGACTAGGAGAGCTCCATCCATTACCCATTATTAATGGGACAGGGTTTGCTATGAACAGACTAGCCCAGCCCCCTTTCATCTTCCTGCTCTCTTATTTTACCATGGAATGATATAGGAAGAAGTCCCTCACCTGATACTATACTTTCTCTTTGGTCTTCCAAGCTTCCAGGACTATATATTCATATATTATCTAGCACAGATACTCTGTTACACTAGCAAAAATGAACTAAAACAGGTACCCTAACATATCTACACATTTACCTTTGGTTCATGGAACCAACAGTTCCTGAGGACAAAGTTTAGAGTTAGAACCTCTAATGAGGATATATATATATATATATATATATATATATATATATATATATATATATATATATACTTGTCATGGTTTGATCCGGGTGTCCCCCACAAACAGATGAATGTGTTCTGATTGATAGATCCTCAGCTGATGCAGTTTGGGTTTTACACCCTCTCTGGAGTTGTGTTGTTGGGCTTCTGGGGGTTATAAACCAGCTTCTCCTGGTCAGTGCTTGGCACACCTTCCTGCCATTGTTTGCAGTGCTGTGGCAGAGGTGATGTCCACCCTCTGCTCATGCCATCATTTTCCCTGCCAGGATGGAGTCTCCCCTCAAGTCTGTAAGCCAAATAAACCCATTCCTCAATAAGCCGCTTTTTGCTTGGGATCTTTCTGTGCGGCAACTAGAAAGCTGACTACAACAATACTCAAAAAATTCTGGGTTTTTCATTCTGTCAGGTTGTGAGTCTATGACTTGGGTGGAGGTGCTGGTCTGAAAGTTTGGATGCCAGGAGAAATGGTTGAGTTTTGCATACACTAGGACTGAGACTGCCCCTTTGCCTTCTGGGATTCCTCATGTCTCCAGTGAGCCTTTCTTTTTGTTCTCCTCCTGGAATAAAGTGTCCTAAATGGTTCAAACTTTGGTTGTAATCTCAGGTGCTGTTATCAACACTGAAATGAGCATAGAGGTTTCACAGCTCAAGCCTAAGCTGGCCATGCACCAGTGTGGACGCCAGCACAGACAGCAGTTGATTGCTTGGTGCAGGTGACACTGATGTCTTCAGTGGATGCTGGGGTCAAGAGGCAGCCTTGGAGGCCTCTGGAGCAGTAGAGATCTCTGAGCTAAGGTTGAGGAGTTATTTGTTTGCAAAAGTTAGTTGTCCCCCTGAATTCATCTATAAATAAACACAGGTAATTAGAGAGGTGGAAAGTGGCTGAAGAGCTGAAAGAGTAGGTGGAGCTGAAGCAAAGAAATGCCTTTAATTACTGTTTCTACAACTACCATTTGGCTCCCAGGCTGCTGTAGCCTGGAGCAACATAAGCAAAGCCATTTTCAAGCCTGGAACACATTTAAGTGAATACCACGTAGATGAAGGAGAAGAAATGCTTACCATAAATATATAAAGGGGTGTGTGTGTGTGTGTGTGTGTGTGTGTGTGTGTGTGTGTGTGTGTACGTGTGCCAGAGCTCATGTGGAGGTCAAAGGACAACTCCAGATGTCTGTCCTTGCTTTCCACTTCATTTGAGGTAGGATCTTTTATTGTCCAGTGCTGCATTCACTAGGCTCATGAACTTCCAAGGAATTCTGTGTCAGCATCCCATCTCACCATAGGCATTCTGGCATTGCACCCATTCACTCCAGCATTACGTGGGTTCTGGGGATCTGAACTCAGGTCTTCACGCTTGCATAGCAAATGGCTTTTACTCTGAACTATCTCCCAAACCTAGATCTTAGAATTCTTTTTCTTGCTTAACATTTAATTCTGTGTATCAAAGTGAAAAAAACTACAATGTGTAACAATCTTTATTGGTTTTGTGCATTTTAGATTTGCGAAATATCTGACTAGCTTTACATATTTAAAAAATATTTATTTATTTACTTATTTTTAGAGAATAAGAGAGAGAAAGAGGGAGAGAGAGAGAGAGAGAGAGAGAGAGAGAGAGAGAGAGAGAGAGAGAGAGAGAATGGACAAGTCAGGGCCTCTAGCCACTGCAAATGAATTCCAGATGCATGGGCCACCTCGTGCATCTGACTTTACACGGGTCCTGGGAAATTGAACTCCGGTCCTTCTGCTTTGCAGGCAAGCATCTTAGCTATGGAGCCATCTGTCCAGCCCTAGATTTACATAGTTTAAGTTGAAATTTTGCATTGGTACTTGGTAATTTTTTTAAACTAAGGAGTGAAATAAAGAAATCCATTATTATTATATCATTATTTAAAAATAATTGTGTCTTATTGAGGTAAAGGTATGAAAAAAATGACTGGTTCCTGATGTCAAATGTGTTGGCAATGGCTTTGCCCTGATGTCCTTGTAATTTCCACAGATATTAACAGCTATGTCTGTCTAAGGTGGCAGATGACAGGTATACCCATCATAGTCATTGGGACAATTTTCATAACTCCTGAACATTCACCTCCATCAATAAAATAATAGACCGTCAATAAAATGATCCATTTCTGCCCTGCTGGGCATTTCTACTTTAGGCCTAATTCTCAAATACAAAACTCTCTAACCATATTCCTAGGGCAAGAAAAAAAAACTCTCCTGTGTATATAGTTAGGAGGAAATGAGTTGGGATAGGGATAAGAAGTTTGGAAATAAGTATCTCACCATTTTGTTTTGAGATCATAAACATAAGACAGAGTGTGGTGGTTCATTTTATTTAACTGGGCTAAAGCTGCCTGGATTGCTGGTGGAGCATCATTCTTGGGTGTGTCTGTGAGAAGGCTTCAGAAGAGATTAGCATTTGGATCTATAGCTTGAGTGAAGAAGATTGCTCTCCCTAGTTCTCAGAACATCAGTGTGAGCGTCATCCTTCATCCACTTAAGGTCTGAAGAGAAAAAGTTGGAGAAATGGGGATTCATTCCTTGCTTGAGCTGGGACATCTGCCTTCTCCTCTTAAACATCAGTGAGTGTTCCTGGAACTTGGATCTTCAGACTCAACCTGGGACTTCCACAATTGCCCTACCCTGGTTGTCAGGCCCAGATTTTCTGGAACTTTATTCTATACATGGTAAAAATGGGACCATTGTCTCCATAATCATGTCAGCCTTAATCAAGCCTTCATAACTTTCTACACCTCTTTCTCTCTGTATATCTTCAATTGATTCCGTTTCTCTGAAGCGTTAAATTTTTGCTTGGGTTATCTTGCCACATTAGTCACGAGTACTGTGGACTTTTATTTAGACAGCAATTCTTGTAAAAGCAGAGCTATCAAATCAGAGAAGTAAAAATGATTGCATTTGTAGTACTCTTAAATCACAGAAGCTTAGAACACTTCACTTAAGTCACCAATTGTTAATTATAGTTGGGCTTTATTTTTATGAAATATAACAGTGTTCATCCCTGATTATATTATTGTCCTGTTGGCTTGTTGGTAAAAAATATGTTTTTGCGAATAACATGGGTGATGGTATTTCTTTGTAGATAACAAAAGATCATAATTTCTTGAGATAGAATATATCAATTAAACCGTGAAATTTGACCATAGATGTGCAAATATACAGACATCCAATTGTGCATAATATTATATAAGGTATTCAACTCTTCTTACAAAGTGCTGGGGATCTTGTCTTAGGATGTTCTCCTCTCAACACTGCCCTCAGCTTTCCATTCAGAAAGTGATGGGTATTCAGACAAGATGGCTGTTTTCTATGTAAATGGAGAAAAGACAAACAAGCTACTAGTTCTCAGAAGCTGTCCGTTGAGACTCTGTTAGGAATGAATCATTCAGCAAAACAAGAGAAACTGCAAGCCTGTGATGGTTAGGTTTTGTTGTCAACTTGATCTTTTTAATCATCTTGGGTAGTTCTCTGATGTTGTTCACAGAAAGGCAGCTCTCTCAGTAGGGGCAGGATGTAAGGAAGCTCAGGGGAGCTAGAAGTAAACATCCCTTCCTGGGAGGGCAGTGCAGGAAGGAAATTCCAGAGACTCAGGAAGCCAGTAAGACTGGGATAGGATGACAAGACCTTGCCCTAAGGTTATATAAGGAGGAAAGAGATTTCTCTTCCTTAGCCCCTGCCTGTTTGTTGGCGATGGTTTTCTCTCTCTCTGCTTAGACCTATGAAAGGGGTTCAGCCTCTTTCACCATTATGGAACTTCCCCTGAGTCTGTAGCATCAATAAATCCTTTCATCCCATAAACTGTGCCTGGTTTGGAGATTCATTCCAGCAATGTGTGGCTGACTGCAACAAAGTCCTTGGAAGATACCCCAGAATGTCTTTTAGTCTGATTCCACATTGTGCCAAATTAATTACAACTAAGTGACTGCCCCAAACACACACAAACTGACTAGATCCACCATTCTTTGTGTGTGTGTGTGTGTGTGTGTGTGTGTGTGTGTGTGTGTGTGTGTG
>PVHP010045242.1:0-13776 GCA_004024765.1 Zapus hudsonius | reverse complement strand
GGAGTGTGGAGGCACATCTTGGAAGGGGGAGCCAGAGCTAAGTGAATGGCCAGGAGGGCCTGCCATTCCTGACAGGCAGAAAGATGGCCCTAGCAGAGGAAGAGCAGATGCTCTGAGCTGGCACAGCGAGAAGGTAGGCAAAGGACACACTGAGCAGGGGAGAGAAGAGGGCAGCACAGTGACACTGGGTCACCTGAGAAAGCAGGCGCAACCCAGCCTAGGGTACAAACGGCCTAGGGGACATGGTCTGGAGGTAAGTGCATACTTTTAGGTTGCACAGAGCCAGGGAGACTTCAACTGTGCGGAGCACTCTGGACCCCTGCTTTGAACACAGAGCAGGCTCTTGGGGTGAAGGAGCAGTTTCACCAGGAACCTTTCCTGATGTGATGGACAGATTGGGAGCAGGCCCTGGAAGTAAGCACAATAAGCCAAACACAAGAGTAGGCTTGGTAGCAATTCCAAAGTGATGTTTACCAATATGAAGTACTCATAATGGTCAGAAGCTGAACGTTACCCTCAAGACCACATCTGTAGCATGTGGATGTGGACCTTGGGCCAGATGGAATAATGGGATTCCCAGCTCTGCTCACCTCAGTCGGGTCTCTGTAAGGGAGGTTGCTCAGGTCCTGCTGGAGGCTACAGATGTGAACCACGTGCTGGTATCTGTAGGTACATGTGAACCGTGTGCTGGTATCTAAGGACAGGCCATTACACTGCTCCAGGGCTGCTTCTGAAGACACCAGTGTTATTGCTAGAACAAAGTGAGGTTCTTTCCAGTGCTGTGTTCAAGGCTCCCAAGCCAGTTGACTTGTCTTTGATGCCCCCTGGGGAGAGTCCCCTTGATCCCTGTGGCCTCTCCATGACCTGATAGAAAGTTGACTCAGGGTTGTGCCCTCCTCTTGCAAGGTTCCTACCATGCAGGGAAGGTAATGCATGAAATCCTGAGTGGTGACAACTGCTAGTTACTTCTCCTCAAGCCAGGGAAAGGGGTCAAGTACATGGGCCAAAGTCATTGAACATGGATTCTGAGAGGGTGCATGGCTGAAGGAAAACATGAGTGGAACAAAGGATGTGTGTGGTGGAGCAGCATAGGGCTTGTTAATTACAAATGTCAGCTCTGACATCTACTGAACTCCTTCTGTGCAGAAAGCCACTCTATCCACCCTTCACTCCTTACAGATGGGGTGAAATAGGACAATGAGACAAAGGATGCCATCTAAGGGGACAGAAGCCCAGCTGGAGTGGGGCCCTAGAACTTGGGGTCTCTGCTTTGTCCCTCAGCATCACCCCTGTCAAACCTTGGAATCTGAGTTCTGAGGTCCTGGCCATTTATACATAGTCAAGCTTCTGGGAAAAGCATCTTATTCTAATGAACATAATAACTCTCTCCATCCCCAGAAACAAGTCCACCCCTTGGAGATTCTGGTAACCAGGATCTAGTGGGATGTGTGATCCCCATGATATGAGAGAAACCAACATTCCTCTCCCTCTATTTGCTCTGCACATCAGCCAAGATAAGCTCACCATGAACAGACGTGTCCCAGGAGCACCAGTCACCCACACTGTCAGAAACTGGCCACTGCACTGAATGGCTGGGGTGCCTGGCAGCAATCATGTTTATGCCCCATCCACGTAGCTATCAGACCCCATAACTGGGTCCTAGGATTCTGTTTTATTTGGCAAGCTGCCTGCTTCTGCTGGGGTGATTGTTAGGTAAATGATTAATTGATAATGTCATCATCAACACCATCATCATCATCACCACCACCATCAACCTCAGGATCCTCTTTCCTTTGGGGCATGGCAGAGAGTACACCTCACAAGGCAGTCTCTGCAAGACACACCTTCCTAATAAAGGGTCAGATGCAAGAGAAAGCCTATGCAGGACATGAGAAGCTGCCCTTTGGGTGTCACACTGGCCCCAGGAAGAATGTGACAGCTCCCAGTGCAGATCCTGGCATAGTCCTGAGAATCAGGTTCATGTGTCAACTTGGCTCTACGGTGTAAAAAAATGACCAAAGGTTTTTGAATCAGAATGACAAGGGTTTGAGTACAGCAGAGTGACTTGACAAAGTGACTGCACCTCCCTTGATATACAGTCCTTCCACTCTCCATGCAATACAACTGGGTTAATCATTCTCATGGCCAGTGAGGGAAATGGAGAGGGAAACAAGCATATTAGTTGCCTGTCTTGTGCTGACAAAAACCACTTAAGGAGGAAGAGCTCACAGTTTGAGGGGACGTCATGCATCGTGTCAGGCAAGGCATGGCAGAGCATGGAGCGCTTGCTAACATTCAGTCAGGAAGCAGAGAGGTGAATGAGGTGCTTGGCCAGCTCTCTCCTATGCATTCTAGGACATCCTACCCTTGGGATCTTGCTACTCCAGTTAGGAGGGCCTCCCTACCTCATTTAGCCTAATATAGAAAACTCCTCCCACACATGCCCAGAGATTTGTTTCCATGGTCATTCTAAATCCTAAATTCTAAATTGACAACTGAGATTGACCACTATAGCAGTGGCTCACACTATAAATTCTCCATCAAAGAAGTTGATACGATTACCTCTGGTTGTGAGGCTGAGACTGCTCAGAAATCATTACCCTCTCACCTCCCATCTTCCATCCTCCTGATTCTTGTGGTCCTGAGACCCACAATTGCTACCCTAGGAGCCAAAGCTCTGCTAACAACGCCACCTACAAAGGATGCACCGTGCATCCTTCCTGGCCCTTTTCCTTTTCCCTGATCCCTCACAACCTCTGCTGCCTTTCAACACTCCAGCCAAGCCTGCCACTACTCAGCTCATCCCTTCTTGATGCACTGCCATTTCTGTGTGGGTTGTTTCGATCCTTCAGGACTTGAGCTCTGTTAGGGTTTAATTCTGAAATGTCCTCTGTAGGCTCATGTTTTGTTCTCCAGTAGATGGTGCTATTTGAGGAGGTAGAAGTAGGTCACTAGGTTTGGGCCTTGAAAGTTTGTACCCAACCAGACCCTGGGTTCCTGCTCTGCTTCATGGCCTGCTGTGGTGTGAACAGCCTTCACCACACACTCCCTGGGCCACAAACTGGGCTACTCCACAATGCCTTCCTATCATGATGAACTTAACCTCTCTGAAACCATGAGCCAAAATAAATCTTTCCTCCCTTAGGTTGTTTCTGGCTCAGTGATGCAAAAAGTAACTAATACAAGAATATTCAGATGTATAGTGATTTGAATGTGAATGTATGTCTACCTTAGCTTCAGGGATTATTGATTAAGTTTAAGCTTCCTCCTTAAGTCTCCAGCACCTTGCTGGAGGAGGTGTCATTGGGTGGGGGGAGGGTCTTGTAGTCCAGCCCTAAGGTGTGTAAAAAGCCAGTTGGAGCTCTGGCTGTTTGTGTTTGCTAGCAGTCGGTGGTGTCTCTCTGCTACGCATCTATGGAAGTGAGCCAGCTTCTTCTGCCATGATGAAGCCTCCCCTGGATTCTGTAAGCCTGAAATAAACCCTTTCTTCCCATAAGCTGCTTCTGGTTGAATGGTTGTCCCAACAAGAAAAAAATAATTGCAATAGGAGAAAAGATTCATGAGCCATGGCTGTGTCCCCCATAGTGCCCACATCATTGCAGGCATTTTTTAAATGCTTGCCCCCTGTACTTCCATATTGATAAATTAAGTAACTCTCTTCCAGGCTGCTTCTGTGGAAAAACAATATATCTGAGGTGGGGAAGGGAGAGGCACAAGGCCAAGGAGGCCACAGAGACTGAGCAGAGCAGTTTGGCTGGTGTCAAAAGCTCTCACCACTAATTAGATGAGAACTTTCTGTCACACTTGAGGCTCCTTTGTGTGTGTGTGTGTGTGTGTGTGTGTGTGTGTGTGTGTGTGTGTGTGTGTGTTTTCCTTTCCAATGTAGGGTCTTGATCTAGCCCAGGCTGACCTGGAATAATTAATTATGTAGTTTCAGGCTGGCCTCAAATTTGGGAATCTGAGCCTCCTCTTGATGGATGTCACAGCCAAAGAAGGAGAAGGTGAGCTAACCAACTTCTTGTTCAGAATATACCTGTGTGTGGCCCTGCTAAGAGACATGGAGGATATGTGGTTTTGCTGAGGCCGGCAGGTGTCCGGGACTATCTCCTGTTAAGGAAGTTGAGATGATTCTGAGGCCCCAATAAATCTCAAGCATATCCTGGACTCTCCAGCCTCCAGGCAGGCCACAGCTGTGCTTTGAGATAAGCAGGCAATTCAAGGCCTAAACTCACTCCAGCTGTAATAACAAACCTAAATAAGCTTACATTTCCTCTGCAGCCATCACCATTCTATACATGTCTAGAGTCATGTAGCCCCCTCAACTTATCTATGCAAATGAGGCATCCACAGGGTACTGGCCTCTGCCAATCCACTCATGAAACATCACAAACTATCCTGCCCCTACCAATCCCCTTGCTGCCTATGTCCCTACCTCTGCCTTTTCCTCTATGTAAACAACTTTTATCTATACAATAAACGAGACCTGTCCACTGCCACATTCTCCTGGGCAGCTATGCCCGTCGGCCTGCCACTATCCCCAGACTGCTGCCCGCCCAGCTCCATGGATGAACTGGAGTGTTAGTGTACAATGACCTCCCAAGTAATCCACGGACCAGCACACTTGCTGTCCAATGTCAGTCATTGGGGACAGGAATTGTGGGTTCGAATAATAAGAGCAGAATGTCTAAACTGCAACAACATTCCTAAGACCAACATTCTTCTTACTTCAGTACCATGGTATTGAGGAAGTTTTTGCATGGCCCAGCTGTCAGGTAGTTCCAAGGGGAACAAATGATCCTGAAACTCAGAACACAAGTCCAAGACCCAAGCCTACACTTAAGAGCTTTGGTCTTGGGCCAGTCAACTCACCTGTCTGGGCTTCAGCTTCCTCATCTATAAAATGGGGATATAATGCCTAGATCGCCCCTAACCGGATATAGATGGGTTCAGATAGGAAAATGTACATGACAAAACATTAAAGTTGGTAAAGAGCCTTAAGAAGGCCTTACTTTTCAGAGCTTAATGATAATGGCCCTACATGAACCAAATATAACCAGAACCTTGTTTTATTTCAGTAGACCATTTTCAGGACATCACCAATATACCCTGATAGTGCAGGTGTAAATTGACAATGTCAGGACTGATTAATTGCATGCTTTCTACTTGTGATGGCAAAGTTTTAGTCACTTAGCCTGAATCAAAATTGCAATTTTCTCTAGTCAGACAACATATACCCTGTTACAGAGAACCTCAGAACACAGGATGGAGGGGATGTCACCTTGGATGGTCAGCCCTAAGGTGTTTCTGTAGGTGGGTCTGGAATTCCAGCTATATGTATTAAAAGAGAAGTCTGAGCTCAAGCCTGGAGTTCCCTGCTGTGTTTTGCAGTTTTCAGTGCACTTGCTTGCTTTTGGAGTTCCTGGTGATGGGTTTCTCTCTCTGCTTGTACCTGTGAAAGCAGGCAAATCTCTTTCACCATAATGGATTTTCCCCTGTATGTGCAGCTTCAGTAAATCCCTTCCTCCCATAACTGTACCTGGTTTGGAAGTTGATCCCAATGGCTTGTAGCTGGCTATGACAAAGCCCCAGATGTGTATCTGCAAGCATCGAGGTCAGTCACCTGCAAGGGCCTGGCAGAAAACCTAGGGACAAGGCAGCTGTGAATCCTACTGCCATTGTGGGCAATGGCTACACACATCATACCCTTGGGCCAACTACATCAGAACACCCTGTGAGCCAACTGGGGCCAGGTCCCTGGTAGCAGGGTACAGCTACATCATAGGAGTAGTGGCCCTGAGGTGTCCCATCTCTAGAAGCAGCCTTGACTTGGTCACACAGTTGGCACCATGTAAGATTATAGGCCTGGTGTAGACAGAGCTGATTTTTAGAAAGAACTGAGAAATCTATTTTCATGTGGAACTCTGAGACTTTAAAAACATCAAGAGCTCAATTTGAAAATGTTCATAGGCTCCGGTTTGTAACACTGAGTACAAAGATAGTTAAGCTGGTCCCACATAATGGGCTTCTGATAGATAATGGTAGATATTAGTGGTGATAAAATGTCCAGAGCTATTCAGAGAGGGGACATGTGGAAAAGGCTATAGTGCCTTGGGCCAGTGCTCACAGGGCAGCCGTGTGGCTGATCAGGGAAGATGTCAAAGGGCAAGGTGCACCTCAGGGATGGTCCCAGGGGCACTGAATTAGACTTGGAGAAGAGGGAATGATATTCACAAGACCACAACTCTTTCTAGCCATTTTCTAGATGAGAAAATCAGGTGAGAGAAGTCAATTCTTTGTCAGAGGCTAAACAAAAGCTGAGACAAGACAAGTGGTGAATTCTGTTAGTCGGACATCCACTGGCCTAACCCTCATGCCACCCTGTCTTCCTCCCAAGAGGGCCCCAATCCCATCACTGTCTTATGGGTGATGGTTCTGCTTTCTCTGAGAAGTTCCAAAGGAGTAGATCAGAGAGCAATAGAGACAAATTGCACTCCAGTGGCCATTAACTGGCTATGAAGAAATGTAGATTATTAGTTTGTGGGGGCCAGGGGCGGATTGTGATGGTTTGATCCAGGTGTTTCCCATAAACGTATGTGTTTTGAGTGCTCAACCCTCAGCTGATGGCAGTTTTGGAACTTGAACCTTGTGGAAGTGTGTTGTTGGGAGCAGGGTTATGGGTGTTATAGCCAGCTTCCCCTTGCCAGTTTTTGACACACCTTCCTGCCACTGTTTACAGTGCTGTGGTGGAGGTGATATGTACCGCCTCTGCTCATGCTGTCATTTTCCCTGCCACAGTGGAGCTTCCCTTCAAGTCTGTAAACCAAAAAAAAAAAAAAAACCCTATTCCTTCCACAAGCAGTTTTGGTCATTCTTTTCTGTGCTGCAAAGAGAAGTTCATTTCAACAAGGCATAAGAAAGTCACTCATATTTGAGCTTATAATTCTCATGCTCCCATTCTGGAAGGACCTGACTGAGCTTCCTGTCCTCATTTCTTCAGATCTATTCCAATTTTTTTCCATTAAAGGAAATTCCAGCTACTCGGCCTCCTCTTTAAGAATAGCAATGGGGTGAAGGATGATTTATTATTTTCCCCTAAAATGTCTCACTTGTTCAGGGTACAATAAGTAAACCATGACAAACATGAAGGTCGCTGTCAATATCATTAACCTCACCATTGCCTTTGGGTCCCACAACTATAGGTGGTAGAAAGGAATAGGACTTGGGTCACTCCTTTGTCTTACACAAGGTTTGCAGTGGGGCTGGTCTGCATCGCTGCCTCCGTGCTTTCATTAAGCCACCCACCCCTTCCTGAAGGCACTCAGGCAAGTGCTGGGGATGTGGAGGCAAATGGTGGGAAGATACATGCAGGTTGTCATGAGTCTCAGACTCCATTGTCTTCCACCAGCTGCCTTGCTGGTGCTATAGATCAGCACTGCCCAAGTCATGGGGGAAGCCATGGAGTTAATGACCCATCCCCTCTTTTAACCACAGTGAAGCTTCCAGCAATGAGCAATCATCATTTAACACACATCCTCAGGCAAACCCAAGGATGCTGGAAATGTTGGCCTTTGCTAGCCAAGGGGCATAGGGCTTCCAATGCATTAACCCCAGGGAGTGATCATTAGCTGTGTGCACAGCAACCATGTGCAGCCACAGCTCTACAAAACCCCAGAGGCCCCAAATACTACAGGAAGGAAGTCCTTTCATTGTCTGGTTAATGCATCATCTGCCCAGTTCTGACAACACACTTACCTGTCCTAAGAGAGCTGAAATGAGGGAGCTCTTCCCGCTTCCGACATTCCCACATATTCCTAAGACCTTCCCCTGTCAGAAAAGAAGAGATGAGATAGTCATTCTCCCATAATCTCAGAGGGCCTTGGGCCAAAGGTCACTCCCATACTGCACTGCCAGGCAGGCAGGGACAAGTAGTCACTGTTGGCTCAATGAGGTGGCAAGTAGCAGTGTCACCCCAAGCCCAGCTGGGTAAAGTACACACAGCCTGGGAGGATGTGGGAGATGAGTCTTAATTAAGCTCTCCTGTGCACAGCTAGCAGAGTGCCCACAGGGCTTCTGGAAGTCATGTTCACACACTGATGTGAAACAGCCTTATGCTAGACTGGGAGACACAGGCCCTGGGCACAAGAGTTGGCCTGTACCCAGACTCAGGGAAAGCAAGTCAATGAAAAGTAATGGGGATATATGGCCCTGTGGGGAGAAGCAGGCATGGGGCGGGGGGCAAGGGAAGTCTTTGAAGTATGAAGAGCTGGGTGATTTCAAAAGTTATTTTTTAATTAATTTCTTCACCATAACAATCCAATTTGAAATACAGAGCCATCTCTCTACTTTTAACAGTTTAGGATCATGGATTGCTTTATAGCTGCAGATGTGCTAATTCAACTATCAAATCATCACAGAGCACCTGTAATGTACCAGGAATTGTCTAAGCACTGGCAGTAACTGAATCCAAGGCCACCACAGAGACACACCTGCTGGATCCCAGTGTAATCCCAGCTGCCCACTAGACAAACACAACAGGTGAATTCCATGTTGGCCCTCATATGGTTTAGATGGGCAGACAGACAGGAAGAGAAGCAAATGAAATACAGTGATCATCAAATGCACATCACAGAAAAAATATGGCAGCGAAACACCAAGAAATGGAGTGAGAAGGTACAAGGGAAGCTTTCCTGGGAAGGTATATTTGCTAGCTTGCATGTTCCCAGTAACAAGCTGAGTCAGGATTTAAGTGAGGGCAGCTTGTTTTGGAGGAGCAGGTAGCACCAGGATGAAAGGGATGAAATGCTTACTATTAAGACACACAAGACGTAAATGGTGTCCTATGCCATAAGGAGCCAGCAAATAGAGGAGGGTCTCACATACACTGGCTCCTTCATTGCCAGAAGGTTGCTTACCAAAGACTTAGCAATCTGGGTGGGATGTAGAGGCCTCAGGCCCAGATGCAGACCTGGCCTTGAGAAGATTGCCTGAGTACTCTTTTTTTTTTTATTTGTCCATAATGAGTTACATTATTTAATGGGCAAACAATGAGTTGTTATCCCCAGTTCCCCAATGTCCCTCTTCCCCATCCTCCTCCGTGGGGAGTCTGGATCAGTCCTTGGGGGTAGGGGACCATGGATAGCCTAGGAGTCAGCCTGGTTTCGCCGGCCCTAAGTATGTTGTTACTGAGGGGGGCTATGTCTCTGGATATTCTCCCCCACCAAGGCTCTCACAATCTTTCCGCCCCCTCTTCCGCTCAGTTCCCTGAGTCGTGGTGGGTGAGTATTAAGGCTGCTTTATCATTGAGAACTTAGGTGCTAGCTTGAAAAGCCTGGCAGCCTGGGTTCGATTCCCCAGTACTGAAATAAAGCCAGATGCACAAAGTGGTACATATGTCTGGAGTTCATTTGCAGTGTCAAGACTATCATCTATTTATCTGTCTATCTATCTAAACCAGTGATTGGGACAGGTGCAGTTTCTCTTCTCTGGTGCCCAGTATCATTGAAGCTGCAGGTATGTGAAACTGACCCTTTAATCCCAGTAAAAGAATTTATGGAGACTTGGGAGACAAAAAGACTGAGGTGTGGGTCAGCCTCATAGGTACTCCCTATGGGCCTCTCTTGAGTCCTGGCCATTTCTTGGGGCCAGATTGAGAGCTTTTTAGACCCATTCTTATCTTCAACAGAAAACTCATGAAGCCTACATTGTCTGGGGTTCTGGTTATTTGTTTGTTCATTCTACAGATATGACTGAGAAGCTCTGCAGCCAGCACTGAGCTTGGAGCTAAGGATGTAGCTCTGAACAACACACCCTGACCTCATCCTGGATGACAGAGTCTAATGGAATCGTGGAGCTAAATTTGGAAAAACTTAGATGGCCTGAATTTAGAGCAGTTGAGGGCAGCACTTAAGCTGGACACGATTGTTAAAGGGAAAAGGCAGCAATAATTGCAATAGCTGCTGAGGCTTACTATGGGCTTAGTGTTTTGTTTCGTTTTGATATGGTCTCTTTGTTCTCACAACCACCTTGTGAAGTGGGAGCTATTATAAAAATCCATGCTGCAGACAAAGAGACAGACACTCAGGAGCTAAGTAACATACTCAAGGTCAAGTTGTTGGTAAGTGGCTGGGCTTGGAACCGAGGCCCACCAGAGGCATAGCTTTGATTCCCTTAACTGTTGTGCTCCAAATTTATTTTCTATTAATTTCACAAAACACTGTCCAGGCCCTTGATGCACAAATCTGGACATTATCAAAGTACTGAAAAGAGCATGAAGCAAGCACTTGAAGGGCTCAAAGTCGGTTCTTTAAGAGATATCCATTTCCTGAACCCTTGTAAAGTAACTAGGAAGGTGCCAGGTGCCGTCCCTCAGAGGCAAGAGAGATGACAAGAAGATAGTGGCTGCACTCGGCAGGACTTGACTTGAGATCTGAGCACAGTGGCATTTGGGCCACCAAATACCACACACCGTTTCCAGTGATTATGTGGCAGAGGGCCTTGTGAGCTGCAAGAGGGACCAATCTCTACTCTGGCTGCTGAGCTTAATATTGCATGTTAAACAGGAATCTCTCGTCCTGTAGTGTTTGCACAGGGAAACGGTGGTCAACAAGATGGGAGATTAATGCCAAGTCCTCTGAAACAAAACCAGCACTGTAATCCTGGGAGAGCCACTGCACAGATCCTGGTGCAAGAAGGTGCGCGAAAGATCGAGTAGCAGCAGAAGGCCCAGCATTCCCTCAGCCCATAGCTTCATCTAAAGGATCTACCCCCAGGACTCCTGAGTCGAAGAAGCTCATGGGGTCTACCTGGCTTGGCTCTGACACCCTTTGCTGGGCCGATTGAACATTGAAATTTGCTTTTGAAAAATATTTTTCTTTATTTGCAAGGAGAAAGAGAGAGAGAGAGAGAGAGAGAGAGAGAGAGAGAGAGAGAGGAGAGAGAGAGATAACATATGAGCATACAAGGTCTCTTGTAGCTACAAATGAACTCCAGGTGAATGTACCACTTTGTGTGTCTGCCTTTCCACTGGGAAACTGAACCTGGACTGATAGGCTTTGCAATCAAGTGCCTTTAGTCACTGAGCCTCTCCCTAGCCCTGCAATTTGCTTTTTTAAGAGCAGTAGTTAATTGTGGTTAAGAGTACAGGCAAGAGGACCATATGTCCCAGGCCAGTCTTAGCTATAAACAAACAAACAGACAGACATACAGTGGAGTTAAGACACAGTGAGTGGGCAGCCCTTCTCCACTCCCTAGCTACATGACCTGGTTCAAGTCATTCAGCTGCCTTGTGCCTTGCCTTCTTCAGACATAAAGTGGGGAGTGATTGGAGTAGCTACATGAGTTAATTATATGCCTGATAAATAGACAGGTTATTGCAATCTCTCTGAACACGTCACTGTAAAATTAGGAACTAACCTAAAAAGATTTATGAAAGCCTCTTAGTTGAGGCTAGCCACCTAAAATAAAATGTCCATTCAAAAGTATAAGTAATAAGAGCTGGAGGTGTAGGGTGCTTGCATAGCATACACAAGCCTTGGGTTCCATTCCCAGCATGTCCAGAAAACAAAAATGTAACTGGCAAGCCAGGTATGGTGGAACAAACTTTTAATCCAGCACTCAAGGCACTGAGGCAGGAGACTGGCTAGAACTACATAACATGACTCAAAATCATAGCAAAAGAAGTTGCCCTGGTTTCAAAGGAGGCATTTAAAAATTGGTAGTGATATATGACCATCTTCTTTAAGCTTAAGGAGATGCCTCCACTGTTCCTATGAATAGGTTTTAAAATAATTTCATTTATTTATTTGCAAGCGGAGACAGAGAGAATGGGCATGCCAAGGCCTCTTCCTGCTACAAACAAACTCCAGATGCATGTGCCATTTGGTGCATCTGATTTTACATGGGTTCTAGGGAATCAAACCCTGACCATTAGGCTTTGCAAGAATGTGCCTGTAACCATTTATCTATTTCTCCAGGCCCCATGTAGATAGTTTTAAAATTCTCAGATGGGGAGGGGAGACAGAGAACCTGGTTAGAGATACCCCACTACCATCTCCAGCTCAGACTGATTTTTTTGGAAGATTGCAAAGGCCAAAGCTATACCATACAAGTAAGAAGGATGGAGGCCACACCTTTTAGAACCTATACCCGCTGCTACAGTTTGTGTGTTGACTGTCTCCCAGAGGTCCATATGTGAAAGGTTTGGTTCTCAGAATGACATTTTTGGGAGGTGGTGCTGACTTTTAGGAGGAAAGGCCCCATGGGAAAGATCTTTATGTAATTGCAGGCATGTCAACAAAAGAGACTGTGAGACTCCAATATCTTCTGTTTTTTGGTACATGATGTAAGTGATTTGTTTTACACACACACTCCACCATGACGTACTACCTTTGTAAGGGGCTCACACCTATCCAGCCACGTATCTTGAATTGCAACCTACAAAACTGAGTCAAAAATAATCTCCCCCACTTCTCTTTGTGCATATGTTATATGTGGTATGTGTATACAGGTATGCATATATCTGTGCAGATGCCCACACCCCACACACGTGTGCAGAGGACACGAGTGTCCACCTCTGGTGCTCTTCTGCCCTACTTCCCTGAGACAGTCTCACTGAACCTGGAGCTCTCCATCTTTTCAGCTAGACTAGCCAACCAGGGAGCTCCATGCATTCTCCTGCCTCCACCCAACATTGAGGTTACAAGCATGTGTGACCACACAAAACTTGTTTATGTGGAGGCTGGGAATGAAACTCAGGTTTGTACAGCAAGTGTTGTTACCTGCTGAGCCATCTCCATGGCCCCACTTTTTCTCTTTATAGATTAATTGCCTTAGGTATTTCCTTATAGCAATGCAAACTGACTGGCCACTCACCCTTCTCACCACAAAGCTGATATTGTGCAGAACCGACTTGGGTCTGTCACTTTGCCCCTCTGCACCAGCAACTTCCTGAGCTGATGAGCTCTGCTCACTGTATACTTCCGGCCTCTGTTTCTTGAAAAAGGGCTGTTTTGGTTCTGTACTTTCTTGGGCTCACCAATCCTGATGGTTTCTTGCTCCCATATCAGAGTGGCATTTGCTAAAAGCAAGATGGTATCTGGGTCTTCCAGCCAGGTGATGTAAGACAAGAGGCTTTTAGCTATGAGAATTTTCTAAGATTAAAGAGACAACATTAAATGGGCAGACATCATCCATTTATAAGAATTCTCCTAATATATCTGCTAATGGTCCCAAATCACAGTCTTGGAATTTCTACCTATGGCATCCAGGACTGCCCAGAAACTATTCCCCCAGGAGAAGCTGCAACAGAAATAGCCTACAGATTTAAACTATCTGGGACGGATGCCTTTGAACCTGAAACCTATATGGGTCACCCACATTGGAGAATGTTGATCTGGCTATATTTCACCCTTATCTCCAAGATAGTCTCTGACAGTCGCTGGGAGACGGGCTTCACAGTGTGACAGTGATTTATATGAAACCAATAGCCATGTACTGGGTCTCTGCTATGTCCTCTTCCTAGGTCCTCAGTTCAACAGAAACATGTTCAGGTACCTAACTGGCACATGGCAGGCAAACATCAGAAATGCAAATATAATATAAAGCAAATAATAAGGCATGGCTCTTGTCCTTGGACAGATTGTCCCAGGAGAAAGGATAAGGACAAAGCACTGTAATTGCCAGAGAAGTGACTCAGAAGGGACACCTGACCTGGAGGTCTGCTGGTCACTACCTAAATGATGAGGGACAGGAGAGAGTGAGGATGTGGGAGTGGAGGGC
>PVHP010045241.1:0-13760 GCA_004024765.1 Zapus hudsonius | reverse complement strand
CTAGTAATCAGCCAGGTTCTCCTGTCCGTACCTCTGGGTAGTCTCCCCCACCACGGCTCTCACAATCTTTCTGCCCCCTCTTCCGTATAGTTCCCTGAGTCGTGGTGGATGAGTAATAAGTTTGCTTTAAGGTTGTGAGCTTAGGGGTCTTTGTGTCGAAAATTGTTGGTTTCTGTTCAACTGGCTAATCCTGTGTTGATTTAATGGCTGTGGCTGTGGGCTCCTTGTTCATCTCGTCATTCTCTGTGGAGTTCCATTTGGATCCTCCATTGTATGACTGTGGTGGCCCCTCTCTTGCCAGAATCTCAGGTATCAGCCTACGGTCGGTTGGTAGGGTTAGATGAGTCCCAGCACTCTCGCTGCATCCTGAAAGATATAAACACAATCTCCATCGGAGAGTGAGATAAGTGTAGGTTAACAAATATACACAATTTTGGATTATCAGGATTTGGTTTTTAGTAGCCTCCCTGTCAATTGGTCCCATAGTGCATCTTGTCTTGGGAGCCTAAGAGTACGGGATCCGGTGCCTATTGCCCTGAATCCCAAGTTCCAGACAAGGGGTCCCCCTCACTAAGTGGAAAATTGGCCGAATTGAAAGCTGTTGATTGTCCCCCCCCCCCAGGCCCAGGCTCCTCCATTACACAAGTGCTCCTTTCTTGGTTTGCTGCTCACTCCTATTAGGAGTTGTGGTCAGCCTACTCATAACCACCGATTGTGTTTCCTGTCAGTAGTCTCTGTTTACTCCAGCTGTCGTTGATCATTTTCCCCTGGCAGCCTGTGCAGTGCCTTCCAGCACTACACTAACTGCCTTCTGGGGGCTGGATACCATTCCGGACGTTGAAGGGTTTCTCGATGCTGGTTAATGGCTGTCTGTGGTTTCTTTAGTAACAGGGTTTTGCCTCAGGCCTGGGGAGGGCACTCAAGAGCTTTGACAGAATTCTGTCTTGTTGTTGGATTCTCATGAGTTGCTTTGGTCAACAGCTCAGTGAGGGAAGGAACCAGTGGTTGGAACCAGGGTTTGTCAGGCTGGTCTAATTAATCACAGGCTTAAACTCTGTCCCCTACTACTCATGGTCCCTCTTGCCAGGCGACACTCACTACTTTCTCAATAGGTTACAGTATGCTCATAAGGATTTTATGTTTTTGAACCTAATATGGTTTACCCTCATGCTTAAGCCATTCCCCTCCCCCATCCCTTACCCCACATTCATAAAGTCACGCTTCTTTCTTCTAGTCTGCATAAAGAAAACGGTTATCCTGTTTAAATACCACATATGAGGGAGAATATGCGATGTTCTATTCTCTGCTCTTTTGAGTGATCACTTAGTAAGATCTGCTCGAAGTCAGACCATTTTTTCCTAAATTTCGATATTTCAGTTTTCCTTTCAGCTGAGTAAAATTCCATCGTATAAATGTACCAGTTTCTCTGTCCATTCTTCCATGGATGGGCATTTGGTCTGATTCCAATTCTTGGCTATTATGAATTGAGCTGCTACAAATATAGTTGTACAGATGTTTCTGCGTTGAGATGTGACATCTTGTGGATAGATGCCTAAAAAAGGGATAGCTGGGTCCATTGGAAGGATTATGCCCATTCTGTTCCGAATTCTCCACACTGCTTTCCACATTGGTTGAACAAGTTTGCAATCCCACCAGCAGTGAATGAGGGTTCCTTTTTCCCCGCATCCTTGCCAGCAACGATTGTTGTTGGTTTTCTTTATGATTGCCATTCTGACAGGGGTAAGGTGGTATCTCATGGTCGTTTTGATTTGCATTTCCCTGATGATTAAGGATGTTGAGCACTTTCTCAGGTGAGAAAAGGCCATTTGTGTTTCCTCCTCTGTGAATTCTCTGTTGAGATCAGTGCCCCATTTTGTGAGGGGGCAGTTTACTTTTCTGTTATTAATTTTTTTGAGTTCTCTGTAGGTTCTGGAAATTAGACCTTTGTCTGAGTTGTAGCTGGAGAAAATCATTTCCCAGTTTGAAAGCGGTCTATTGACTTTGAGAATGGTGTTTTTGTCTGTACAGAAGCTTTTGAGCCTGATCAGGTCCCATTGATTGAGTGACTGTTGCACTTCCTGGGCTACTAGGGATTTGCTCAGGAAGTTGTTCCCTACTCCTATCTCATGTAGGGTTCCTCCTATTTTTTCTTTCAGGGTGTTCAGGGTTACAGGCTTGATATTGAGGTCTTTGATCCATTTGGAGTTGATCTGTGTGCATGCTGAAAGCAGTGGGTATATTTTCATTTTTTACACGTATTTATCCAATTTGTCTAGCACCATTTGTTGAAGATGCTATCTTTGGCCCAGCATACATTTTTGGCATCCTTGTCGAAGACTAAGAAGCTGAAGTAGCTTGCATTAATGGCTGGGTCTTCAATTCTATTCCACTGGTCAGACTGTCTATTTTTCTGCCAATACCATGCTGTTTTAGTTACTATGGAGGAGGTTATCCAGTTGAGGGGGGAGGGGAGGGCAGTGGGGAATTGGGGATAACAACTCATTGTTTGTCCACTAAATGTTGTAACTCATTATGGACAATAAAAAAGATTTAAAAAAAAAAAAGATGTGTCTTGGAGAGTTTCTCTTCATGTCCTGTCTGTTTGGAGTCCTCTGGGCCCCTTTAAGTTGAGTGGGCTTTCTCTTGTTAGATATGGAAAGTTTTCTTGAATAATTCTGTTGAAGATATTTCCTATGCCCTTAGCCTGGACTTCTTCTCCCTCTGGGATCCCCATGATTCTAATATTGGTCCTCTTTATTGTATCCCATAGATCCCTCAAATTTTGCTCACTTGATTTCTTGAATTTATTGAAACCTATGACATCCTTATTAATTTCTTCTGATTTGTCTTCTACTTCTGAAAGTCTGTCCTACAAATTATCAACTCTGGCACTGATTGATTCAAGGGAGGTTTTTAACATTTCATTTTCATTATTTGTTTCTGCTATAGCTTTGTTTATAGACTCCTATTCTTTGGTGAGATCTAATTTCCAATCTATTTTTGTTTTTGCTTGGGATTCCTAATAATCATTTTAAATTTTTTTTAGGTCCTCATCAAATTTAATCATTTGGTTGTCTAGCTCCTCTTTTAACTGATTAATTTTCAATTCACTTAATGTGTTTCTGAATTCATTCATATTTCTCTCCATTGAATTGATTCTGGATACTATGTTTGAGTTAGATACCTTCATTTCATTCATGTCTTTTCTCATAATTTCCATATCAGCCATTAGCTGCTTCATATTTGCATTGCAGTTGTGGTCAGGAGTCATATTGCTCTCTCTTTGCAATTGTGTATGTGTTGCCTCTGTTTCTTTGCCAGTCTCCTGATCCATAAAGGGACTAGGGGCCCTGGGTTGGGGAGTTCCGTCTTTGATTTCTGTGGGTTTTTTCCTTTGATTTCTTCCCATGTCTAGGTAGTTGAGTGGGACTCAGGCACCCTCGGGGAGTGCTGTTCAGCCTGCTTTGCTTCCAATGGGAAGATCACCAGGTTTGATCTTAAACGAAGGTCTTTCCTATTGGGTAGTTCTGTGCCCAGCGAGGCTTAGATTTTTACCTGACTGGATCACCCTGCTCCCAGATGGTATGCTGGAGTAGAAACACAGTCCCAGCACTCCAACTATAGGGCCCAGTGTTCTCCCACCTGACTGTGCCCTCCTATCTGGTGCCCGTTGGAGCCGTTTTTGCCCACCCATCACTGGCAGAGGTTCCCCGGTGGTGCCTAAGGCCTAGCTCTGCCTGGCAGCTGCAGTCCTGCGCACTAGTTCAGCTTGCCCGCAGAACGCAATCGCCTGTCTATTTGGAGGGGTCTCAGGGAGAAGTGCGCCCAAGAATCACTACAGGGTCAGTGGCCCATGGTCCCTGGTGCCCGTTGAAGCCGCTTTTGTCCTCCCAGCCCTGGCGGAGGTTCCTGGTGTGCTCGGGGAACCTCCTCGTTCAGTTTGCCCAAGGAGTGATTGCCTGTGTATGTGGAGGGGGTCTCAGGGAGAAGTGCGCCCAAGAATCCCTGGAGAGAGGCTGGAGGGAGGGGGCCCCCCCGGGAGGGTGCGGTTCATAGCAGTGCAGGCAAGAGCCAGTGGGAGCCAGCTAGGAGTGGGGGATGGGCAGCACTTTGTTCCTCTACCGAGTAGAAAGCAGATGGGGAGACCTGACCCCCTGGCTAGCGTGGAGTTGGGGAGATGGTAGGTTTGGGTTCAAGGCCAGTTGGGTTCCCGGGTTTGGATCCCAGCTGAAGAATCAAACCTTTTCGAAGAGAGTCCTGGCGAGGCTGATACTAGACCGCCATGATCTCAAAATGTTAGTTTCAAATCTCTTTGTTTACATTTTTCCTCTGATGATTCTAGTTTTAAATGCAACCTTGTAATGTACATATATGTGCATATCAATTTATAGACTATACTGAACTTTTAAAAATATTAGTAGACTATCAAAACAATATTTCTTTAAGTTAAAGTAAATATTTGACTAAAAGTGTTTCCTGGAATCCCCTGCTTTTACAGAATAATTCATATCTCAATGTTGATGTATATATTTCCTGTGAACTTTTTAATACTTTTATTATGAAAGACATATGTGAAAATATCTACTTTTATTAAAATACTTTTTTTTTTACAAATTAAAAAAAGCAGGGTAGAAACTTTCTCTGCTCTAGTTCTGTAATGTTGGTAAAGAGAATATGGACTTTGGTAATGCTTGGAATTCAAACCTCTCACCACTGATCCTATTGCTCTTGGCTGCACAGTGGCCAACCACAGCAACTTCCCAGAATACTAGAGCTATCAAGTCTTCTCTGAAGAAAAGATGTTTACATGGGTAATCATTGCCCAATGGAATGTTTAGGTAATTCAGTTCTCAGTAAGGGGTGGAGGAGTTAACATAATTTGGCTATAGTTTATTGTTTTCTCTCCTCACTGGAGTGTCTTAACACACCAGATCCAACTTCATGTGGTTCTTATTTACATGATAATACCCAGGGGATGTTTCGATATCTTAATAGGAAGCAATAGGGCTCTTCTAAGATCGGGCTGGCATGGCTTCTCATAGAATTCACAAGGATTACACAGTCCTAGGGTAAGTGATAAAAGAGTGAAACAGTTGTTCATGTTCAAAACATCAAGCCTGAAAGCTTTTTAAATTACTGAATAATTTGAAAATCATTTGATTAGAACAGTATTTTCTCTTAGGAGCTCTATTTTTCTTTTATTAAGCAAGTATGTACTTATGGGCATATCACTGATAGTCATGGAAGGCACAGCAGGAGTGCATTACAGATGTCTCATGAATCATTATAGTCCCACTGATAACAACAAAGATTATGTCATTGAACTCTAAAAATGACATGATATTAGCATAAACATCAAATGTCTTTCATTGTGCATTTTACTCAATTTGTAGAGAATTTAACTCAGAAATGAAAATACTTGTTCTCTATTAGAGACAACTTAGAATATTTTTTTAAATAATGAAGGTAAATAGTTAAAAGTTACTTTTAAACTACCATTATCAGTTTACTAGTGAGATGTTCATAAAATTAGTTTTAATTGTTTTGAAAAATTCCAAGAAAATGATGGACTTTTCCCCCCCTTATTATTGTGACAAAATACTTAGCTAAAGGATGGAAGGACTTATTTTGCTTTGCTCTTGAAGGCAAAGCAGTCCATCATAAGAAGGAAGGAGGAACGACTGGATGACACTGGTAGTGGAAGCTTGTGTGAGACTTTGTTTCTATCTCCATGGGCCTAGAAGCAGAGGCCATGGCCCAGACCAGAAACAGACTCTACTTTTGATGCCCACTTCCAGAAACCCCTTCTGCTCATCAGACCACGATCATAAATGTTCCCTAATTTCTAAAATTGTTCAAGCACAGGAGCCTATGGCTGACATTTTACACCCAAACCATAATGCACAATTTCTAGAGGTGATTTTGATGAAAAGTGTCAAATTTAATTCTTTAAAGTGAGAGCTAACTATAAATTGGGTTTTTGATAGGGACTATTAGGGTATGAAGAAAATCTCAAACTGCTTATATTAACCATTATGAAATTGCTAGTGTCATTGGAAAAGTGACTTATTAGAGGTTAATATAAGATCTTACTTATGAAAGAAAACATATCAGTATCCATAATTATCTTGATAATTCTTGTGCATTGTTTAATGTTAGGAAAACTAAGAAGACATTCCAGGAAGCAAAGCTGTATAACCAAGAAACAAGAGACATAGGCAAGAGGGAGATTGAGAAAGACTCCAGTTATTAAAAATACCTATAGGAAATTATAGAAATGATTACTGAAATGGGTAATGTTTTAATAAATAAATAGAAGTTCTTCATGAACATGAATTGAAACAATTTGAAAGTATTGAGGATCAGTAAGAAGAAAGCATGGTAAAAAGAAAGAAGAAGAAATATTGATATAGAAATTTGTAGAGCACACAGGATACAACATTAAAAACACATGTGGATAAGATACTATAACTTAGTTTCTGGGCTAGAGGAGTTTACAGAGTAAATCATGGCCACTAAATTATTTAGTAAATGATAATTGATCTCTTTTGGTACAAACTTATACTGGTTGGTTAACAGAAGACATAGGGTCACTCTACACATAGGACGCTGTTCAAAGTTTCAAAAGGTAATAAAATAAATAAAAATAAATAGAAAAAATAGGTTAATGTTTGCATAAATGATAGTAAATAATACTTTAAAGTGGATTAAAGATAAAATTCAGCTGGAAGGTGTTACAGGAGCTCTGAGGGGAAATTGGCCAATAATATTGGGAGAGCAGATATCATTGAAATACAACACTGACTAATGTAACAAGAATGCTAAGAACACTGCTATATGAAAGAGACCAGCAAGCCAAGAAGTGCTCATCTGTGCAATAGTGGTGCTGAACCTAGGTGAGTAATCAATGGCTTGCTAATGGGCTAAGAGATCCATTCAGTGGCAAGAAACCCTTAACTGGAACTGGGATCCATGGTAAGTTGTTATGGGGACCATGAACATGGGCTTCAAGGGGAAGCCAGCACAAACCAGAAATATAGAGAGAGGCTATACCCATTAGAATCTCACCAAATTAGCGTTAGTCTCATTTAACTTAAAGTGATCTCACTCTTTGAAGATTCTGCTTGTATGTTTCAAAAAGCACTGAAAACCATGGACAACCCAATTCCACCAACAGGATGATGTCTGACACACAGGCAGGAGATGAACCACCCCTAATTTATGGCAGAGCCCAGATGAAACCTTTGAGAAGTGGCGAGATGAACAAGAGACCTACCTACACAGCAAGTGAGATGACCTGTGAAAGGATAATGGAGAAAGACACTGAAGATAATCAACATAATCCAAAGCTTAAATCAAGAGTCTCTTAAGACCTTATGTGTAAAGGAGACTTAAAATCCCCTGTCTCCAATGACTCAGGGATTTGAGTGGATGAGGGGGTGGAAGGATTTCAAGAGCCATGGTGGGAGAGAATATCCAGAGTCCTTGACCTCCTCAGCAGCAACACACAAAGAGAAAAAAAATAATAAAGCTGGTTGCCTCTTGTGAAATTCATAACCCCCTGTCCTATGGTCTGGTTCAGCAAGTCCAATGAGGAGGGCCTCCAAAGGGTTGGGACAAGGAGGAGGTAAATAGGAATAACATCAGAAGACTTGCTCATAAAATGTATCCAATTATTGACAATAAATATGTTAATAAAATGTATCAATCAGAAAGAAAATTGAAGCCATTCAAAACATTTCTAGAATTAATTCTTCTTTTTGTGTGAAGTAATCCAAGCAAATAGTTATTCCCTCTAAAATCCCCATGGTAGAAGTTTTAGAGTTCAAGCAATATGTAAGAAAATCTTGTAATCTTCTAGATTAAATGGAACTACAGGATGGAATGCAACATGAAGGGTCAGGGGATAGTACAGAAAAGTCTCAATAAAGAGAGAATTAGTGCAATTACACGCAGTTTGATTGCTGCAGTTTTTCTGCATGACTGATGAACTGTTCATATACAAGGTAGAATTCTACTGTGAGTTCCTAACACTTGTATATCCCTGATAAAACAAAGTTGGCAGTTTGAGTCTCATCAAGATGGTGTTTAAGTAAGCCAAACAGGCTCTGAGAGAACCAGAGCAGAGAACAGCACTGTGCTGAAGATCATGGGAAGTGGGTGAAAAGCAGCCTGAGGGTTGAGCCACCCTCCCAACGTGAGCGTCATGTGAACGATGATGCCTCATGAACTTGCACTTGTTTCCCAAGTACAAGGGCCTCTAGGTGAGTCAATAATACAATGTCTAGAATGAAATCACAAATTTGCCATAAAAAGAAACACATTCTGAGATAAAAAAATGAATATAAACTGTGATTTATTATAGATACAGAAAAGGATTTGAAAAATGATATAAAAATCAGTACATGAAGGGTTTTGTTTTAGAAAATTTTTTTAAATGTAAAAATAGTATGTACAGGAAAACAGTTCAGTCACATCATAAACTGTAAGAAAACTTAATACTTTGCCTTTTAAGAGAAAAACACAATGGATTTTTTTATTATCCGTAATGAGATACATTTAATGAACAAATAGTGAGTAGTGATCCACATTTCCCAGATTTCCCTCTTCCCTGTCCTCAATCAGCTGGATATCCTCCTCCATGGGCAAACTGGCTCAGTCCATGTGGTAGGGGGTTAAGGATAGACTAGGAGTCAGCACGGTTCCACCACCACTTTGTGTATTGTTGCAGAGGGGGAGCTATGTCTCTGGATATTCTCCTCCACCATGGCTCTTACAATCTTTCTGCCCCCTCTTCAGCTCAGTTCCCTGAGTCATGGTGGGTGAGTGTTGAGGCTTCAAGAAATTTTTGAAGAATGCCACATCATTCATAAAAATATGGCAGACAATAGTAAAAATTTGTAAAGGTAAAATATGAGAACTCTTAATGACTCTAAGTAAAACTTGAATTTAACATTTTAATATTTTGAAATGTCTAATTAGAATTCAATAAATCAAGATATTGAGACTATCTGTAATCTCTGTTATAATCATTATTGAAAAAAAATTAAATTCTCTATAAGAAAAGCTAATTGAGGTAAGGATGTGGGCTGAAGTAACTTACAAAGATGACAATTGGTGAGTAACCATGGCATAGACAGAGAGAGGTGAAAGCTCATACCAAAATTGAACTTTTAGTGCCAAGTGTATCACTTATTACAGTAAGTACTGTTATTAAATGACAAGGAACATAGTTCTTGCATTATATGTTCCTTAAAAGAGGTGGATTAAGAAAAAGCAAGAATAAGTGACTTCTGAGAGGCCAGTGGTACGTACGTAAAACATCTCTATCACCCTGCCAAGGCTCAGGGAGCACTTTAAAAGGAAGGTGAGAGACAGGGGATAGTGAGGAAAACTTTGGGCCTTGAAGTGGCCACTAATTCATCATCTATCATCAGCCGGGACTAACTCCACATGACTTAGGCAATATTGAGAGCATTATCATTTTGAAATTGATGATGCAAGGACAAAGAAATCATCAAAATAATGGGAAATTCCAGTAAGGCTTAATAAAGGAACTGCAATTCAAGGGAAATTCCTATGGAGACCAAGAATCCAGAATTCAAGAGAAAGTCCCCACTAACAATGGGCCTAAAGACAGGCTATACCCAGTATAATCTTGCCAAATTAATATTGTTTGTGCCATTTACCCTGTGCTGATCTCACTCTCCATGAGATGATCCACCATCATCCTGGACCTAGGTGAAATCACAGAGGAAGTGGTGAGATGAGAAAGAGTGCTGATTCCACAGGGAGCTCAACAAGCTATGCAAACGTGATGGAGACAGACACTGAGGATACTCAAAACAGCCCAAAATAGAAACCCAGAGACTCTTAAGTACTCAACATTAAAGTTGACTGAAAACTCACCCACCCATCATGTCTCAGGGAACTTCAAGGAAGAGGGGGAGAAAATATTGTAAGAACTATGGTGGGTGGAATAGCCAGAGACATTGCCTCCCCCACCCAAAAACAGTCTGAAGCTTGCACAACTCATAGCCCTCCATCCCATGGAGAATCCCAGAAATCTCATTGAGGAGGATCCTCAGTGGAATAGAGGAAAGGTGGAGGGAAATGGGGGTACCAACACAAGAGTGGTACACAGAGTTTCTACTTATTAATAATAAAAATAAATTAAGAATGCTATCAGATGCAAATGTAAAAATATTTTATTAAATAAAAAGTGATGCATTGGAAGGAGGAAACTTTTGGTTTACTAGGAATATACAGCAATAAAATTGTAAGGATCTATGGCTATAACTCCAAAAATATGCAACACAATCCATGAGCTACAAAGATAAATAGGTAAATCATCAAAATATTTTGAGATTTTTAAAAGTAATTCTGTAATCAGAAGTAAGGGGAAAATTGGAAATATATGAAAGTTTGCCAAAGCTCAGTCAACAAACAAAACCTCATTATCATATAAACCACACTGTATGGAACAAATGACGAATAAAGATCTCTTTCAACTGCTCAAAGATAATTCACTGAAATTGAACATATGCTGGTGCATAAAGCAAGTGTCTACAATTTAAAGTGAAAGAAATTATAGAGAGTATGTTTCAGACCTAACAGTGACAATGAGGATCAGGAACAAAATGGAAAAATTACCCAAATAATCTGAATTCACCAAGCACATCTTTTATAGCTCTAACATTTAACTCAAACATCATCATGGGGATGAATAAATGTAGCAAATCACAAGTTGTGAAACACAGCTATGTCTAACTAAAAAAAATGTAGATTCAAAAATGCATACATTGAAATAAAAGTGGTGCATTAGTGATACAAAACTACACTAAAGGACATTACAGAAGGAACACTGACACATAACATTGAACATAACATAACATAAAAGCTTAATAAAAGTAGAAAATAATATATTCAATTATATATCATCCACATCAAATATCATAAAAGAAAAAAATGTTACTAACATGTCTAGTTTTAGAGTAATTAAAATATCAATGGGTTATGATGATTAAACTAGTTAATATTCTTGAAATCTTAAATTAAATCTGCAAGTTATAGTAAAATAAATTCATAAAACATGCTAAAGAATAAATAGTTTCAAGTTTGTTATATTTGATATTAATATTAACTATATTCTTTAACTTCAAGTTAAGGTTGTATTTTAATGATGTTTCCAATGTATAAAATGGTGGAACAATTTTTCTTTAATATAAATTAAAATGGTGAATAAGAAGTATAAGCTATAATGGTGAATATGCAAAAACATAACATTCCTCAAAATTTTATGAAAATACTACATTGAAGCAAAAACTTGACATTATTGTAATAAGAAAACATACAAGCCCAAATCATTCATAAATTAACAAAAACAACTTAAATGATATCTAGCAAAATCTAGTAAAATAATTGGATATTATGTCAAAAATAAAGTGGTGCATACTTCAGAATGGTTTGCTATTTAAAAATTTATCAATTTAGTTCACTATATGCAAAGTATTAATGTTAATAAAAATGCATGATTTTCTCAAATTACACATAAAAATAATATGAAGCAATTTCCTACCCATTCACATGAAAAATTTTGGCTCTCTGAGAGAAAATGGCTTTAAATATCATTATTAAATTATTAAATTCATTATTTAAGAAGATAGACACATAGAAAAGATACTTTCTAATATATAACACATCTGTGAATTAAAAAAAAAACATTTTTTTATGAGATTCCTTCTCCCTTAGGTAAGTTTCTTTATATACTTTAATTCTGTTTGTCCTTGACTTTGTCTGTGGGCTGTGAAAATTTTATACTGTGAGTGAATCATGTCAGATAATTTATTCACAATTTCCTACTTGTAATTCTGTTGATTCATATCAGCATGTGTGTGACTTCTGACCTTTTTTTTTTTCTCCTGGTACATGATTTTTCCAAACTGATTTACCAGGAAAAAAAAAAACAATCATGGGATGTAAGGATGCTTCATGCATTGTTCTGCAGAGGTTTCTGATTTCTTTTATATTCCAGATCAGGAGAGTGAAGGAAGTGCAGTCCTTGGCCTGTTCCATTTTTGGATAAGAGAGTGAATAGTGAAATTTTAAGAAAAGTTGACTACTTGATAATGATCCGTCATAGGAGCAGTTATAAACTGGATTATTTTAGCACTTTCTATCTGTGGGCTCCTCCTGGCTGGGTTGTAACACCAAAGGTTAATTAAATATCTTCTTTTCTTTTTCTTCTGAGACATGTTTGTTTATTCAGTTTTGTACAAGTACTTGATGTATAGGATCTCTCATCCACAAATTTCCTTCTTTTCTTTTTAATTTTTATTTTATTTTATTTTTTCTTTATTGTCCATAATGAGTTACATTGTTTAGTGTGCCAACCATGAGTTGTTATCCCCAATTCCCCGTTGCCCCCCTTCCCTATCCCCAGTCAGCTGGATATCCTCCTCCGTCCTTAACTCAAAACATTCATTTTGATAACTGTTCTTTAAAGTAAGTTTTTAAAGTACTTGGCAGAAAAGCGCTTGCCTTGCAAGCATTTTAATCTAAATTTGATCCCCTGAATCCATATTAAGAATGCAGGTGGGTGACATATGCATGTAATCCCAGTGAGGTGGAAAGAAAGGTCTGTGAGGCTCTCTAGTCAGGCATTCTATACTCGATGATCTCGGGTCATTAATAGACCCTGTGACAAAAAACGGTGGACTGCACCTGGGGAGTGATACCCAAGGTTGTCCTTTGGCTTCCACCCACATGTGCACATACACCCACACTTGCATATTTACCCATAATATGAGCATACACACACACCATATATATTAAAATATAGTAATATGTGATTATATTTATCTTAATATTTAAATGAAATGTAAAATAAATATTTTGGTCAATATCTTGAAACAATATTTTTCTGTTGCATATACTGGGAACTTTGAAGAATATTTTTCAAAATTATTTCACTAGATTATTCAGCTATACTTATGCACAAGCAAAGTGATTTTATTTTTCCTCTTGTCTCTGAAATTCATCTTCCCAATTTTTTAGTATATATTTCATGTTTATCATGCTCTTCTTTTTCTATAGCAGTACATTAATAAGTGGACAGTTGTTTCTGTACTAGTAAAACCTGAAGTATTTATTATTGCTCATGGGTTATTAAAGAGTTAGTCATAAATTGCTTACAGTTCGTCAGGTATCATTTGCCATATAGTTCAAAATGATTGTCTTTCTCAAAGCAACTGTTACATAATTACACTAAGTGACTGTAATTACTCATCCACAACTTTCAAGAATGACATTTATTGACTTAATTGAAACGAAAATTGAATGAAATTTTTTCAATAACAAACTCAAATTTAATAAAGGCTGCCCTTCATAAAGGACCTTAATTTCAAGCATTGTATAATCTGTACATTATGTGATCATTTTCATATTCTGCCATTCAGCAAATGTTTTGGAGTACCTAATAGAAAAGGAAATCCACACAGGAATATCAATGGAATCAGAAGTAGGGTGTAATGAGTGGGGATACATTCATGTTCAATGTGAGCAGTCTAGGGGACAAGGCGGTGGGTAAGCCATCTTAGAATAGTATAACCCTGATGACAGAGCTGACCAAGGCAACAGTACCATAGTCAATGATATAAAACTGTACATCGTTTTAGCAACTTTTTGAGTGACATTAAAAAGAAAACTATATACTGAAGAAAATATTCAGAATAACAGAGCTGGAATCCTTTATGTATCAA
>PVHP010045240.1:0-13820 GCA_004024765.1 Zapus hudsonius | reverse complement strand
TTTTTTTTTTCTTCTTCTTTTTCCCCCCACTATCTTGTATATTCCAGGTGAGCTCTTTCTATCCCCAACCCCCCCAGTAATTCCTTTTATTATAATTATAAATTTTCCTCAAGTTGAAGAAAAGTGATCATGAAAATACAGACTTTCATCAGCTGAGGCCAGATATGAAAAGGTATAACATAGATGTCTTATTTTCTGTTTACTATCAGATAATACTTCATTTTAATGTTTCAATGAATTTCTCGCCTATCTTATCCATTGGGACGTGAGTCAACTCCATGAGGTTCCGAAGCTTTTTAGGAATCACTCTTTCTGAGCCCCCACATCTTGAATGTTGCTGGCTATAAATCAGGTATTCATAGGATGAGTCAATAATTTCTTCCAGAGAAGAACTGAATTTTATTTTGTACTTGAATAAGGAGTTTTTCATTGCAATTATTAAACCTATATTTTTGGCTTCAGTTATGTGTTACAGTGAGGCTTAAAGCAGGGGATAGTAAATTCTACCAGGAACAATTATGTTCCTACCTTTTCTCCACAGGGAACAGCCCTGTCAGTAGAATAGCTAAAGTGACAATTTATTAGTGCCTTTAGGATTGTACTCACCCCTTTATCTCCAGAAGCTTCTTAGAACAATACATATGATCTTTAAAAATTTATGAATCATTTAATACATAAAAGATATATGTAAGTTATGAAGTATAATAATGATACAAATACTGGTGAATCCACCAGTGAACAAACTAATGCTGTTGAAATGCTGCCCGATTCATCTCTGTCTCCATCATCCTGTCTCCCTGCAGACATCACCTGCATCCTAACTTTTATATTTGTCATTTGCTTGCACATGAATAGATCCCAGACAACATGCTATTTCTGTTTGCTTTTAGCTTGTATAAATAGTACCATGATGTATATATGTATATATATGTATATATATGTATTTATTCTCTTTTAGCACTATGCTTCTGAAATCCATCCAATGGGTATGTATAACCACAATGCATTTTCTCTATTTGTATAGACTGTTTCATTCAATGTTTTACAGCATGGTTTATTGTACATTCTCCTCTTGTCAATAGCTACCAGCTACCTTTTTATTATAGACAGTAGAGTGAGCACAACACAGTATAAACTATGAATTCTTTTGTCCAATATACTGAAGAATTTGTATGGGAAATAGACTCTGGAAGTTACCTAGCCCAAACCATTCATTTATGGATAGATAAATTGAGGCACAGGGCCTCAAGACTATAGTAGTAAGGCTGGAGGAAAGGTCTCTAATCCTTGTTCACTGTTGATAATTGCCTAAGGAGGGCACGGAGGACAAAGGGTTAAGAGAATGTTGAAGAATAGGTCAGAAACCCCGGTGGCTAACCCGGTAGGCATTTCCCTATCTCCACCCTCAACTCTGAGACTATCAAACCCCAAAAAAAGCATGCCACATAGACCCCAGTTCGCATCCCAGCTGTGCCTAGAAGGTGGCAGTTCCTCTACCCCCACCATCTGATACATGCCCAAGCTCACATCCACATGCAAAGCAGGTATTCACAGGTTACTGATTTCTGCCAATCTCCTTTGTCCATTTCTTTCCCTCCCTCCTCCTCAATTTCTATTTAACCCATGATGCTGCTATAATAAATTGGGATTTCTTATCATGGGATTATTTGCCATGGATGCTTTTTCCCGGTCTTTGCCCGTTGTTACTACGCTGTAACACATGGGGAACTGTGTTTCCCCTAGGAAGCCATGCTTCCAGAGCTGAAGACACACAGAGCTATGACAGTTATGGGCCCACAACCATGCCTTCATGGGTGCTTGGTTTCGAGTCCCCTGCTGGAGCCGCTGCATGCCAGCTCCCTCCCTCCTCGTGGTCCCCTCCGTGCTGCTGATATGGAGCGGGCTTGCGCCCTGGTGCTAGCCGGCCAGCAGCACACCTGGCCCGGGGACAGCAGCTGGTCCCACTTCCCAGCCCAGCCCGCCCGTGCCTTGGGACTGACAGCAGGAGCGCTCTCTGCTCTCCGCTCCTTGCAGCGTGAGACCAGCAGACCAGCGAACCTGTTCCTGTTTCTTTTTCTTTTTTTATTAAAACAACAGTTCACTCCATTTCTTATCACTCTGTTCCATCTCTGTGAATATGGTGAAGTTTATTTTCAAAGGAAGAAGTTTTATGAAAGTTGGTAAGGATTTTTCTAAATATAGTTTCTCTCTGTTTCTAAAAAAAATTTAATTTATTTGAGAGAAAGAAAGAGACAAATTGAGAGAAAGCACGGGTGCACCTGAGCCTCCAGCCACTGCAAATGAGCTCCAGACACAGGCGCCACCATGTGTATCTAGCTTTACATGGGTACTGGGGAATTGAACCCAGGTCTTTCTGCTTTGTAGGCAACTGCCTTAGCTGCTGAGCCATCTCTCCAGCCCCTCTTTTTCTATTTTTTAATAAGTTTAAAAGGACAGGAATGCATGCTCATTTTCTGTGCCAATGAGAAAAAGGAAAATTAGGGAGCTGGTCTGGGATAAAGAGTAAATGTACTGCCATTGACAAGGCTCCTCTCACACTCATGGCTAAGTTTTGTAAAATGGATAACAAAACAAAACAAAACAAAACAAAACAAAAAACAAAACAAAATGAAAAACATATATACAGAATGAATAGATGCTACAAAACCACCTTGTTAAATTTTAACAAACTGAACATGCCTCTGACTTGCAAACAGGTTGACTGAGAACATAACCAGCACCACATAGTACCCACCTCCTCAATTTTCCTTCCCTGATACTACAGTCCTGCCCTTCCCATCCCCTGGCCATTTCGTGACATTTCGAAGGGATGATACTGTGGTACTATGCATATGATATTGCTCCACTAGGTATAAGATCAGAGTTAGTCTTAGCTCTATCATTTCCTTACCATGTGACACTGGGGCCCCTCATCTCTCTGCATTCAGTTGACTTATCTGTAGCACGAGGATAATGAGGACGTATTGCTTTGACAGAAGATTTACAATTTACATGAATTAAAGCAAGTGGCACCTTCTAAGAAAGAACCTGGTCTGCACTAGGCCCTGAAATATGGGTGGTCTCTATGACTTTTGGTTAAAAACTCAAGGTAGACGATAGCTAGACTAGTCCTCCTGCCTCTGTTTCCATTATCACTCTGCCCAGGTACTTTCCCACTCTTCATTCTGAACGAGCTAAAACTAGAATTTCCATTTGTCACCAAGCTTTACTTGCTAGTCCTCGTATGGTTATTGTTAGCTGAGTGTGAGTACTGATAAAATTTTTATTGTGGGGTTGAAGAAAGCAGTCATGCAGATGGATGGCCTCTCTCAAATCGTGCTCTAGACTTGAAGCTTGTTTCAAGTTTCAATACTTGACTCCTCCAGTTTGTAATTGCACTGAATCACACCCACCCCAGCCCCAGCTTTGAAGCCCTGAATGAAGGTCACTATTTCTAACTTCCATTTCCATTAAGGGTGAATGGCAGATGCTGGGTGTGGCATAAACCCAATGTGCTCACCTTCTGCAGTTTTCACGTTTTTCTACATCATTCTCATCTTTAGAATAATGAACTATTTATTTTGTATGTTCTTAAAGTTTTTACTTTTTCATTTATTTACTTGATGTTATTAGAAGGCATAGTGACTAGATGTTCACCAAATGGATGTTTCATGTGTTATTGCTTACATGAGAAAGGAAAATCTTTTTTTCCTCTCCTGCCACAGCTTTATTCTCTATGAAGTATATGGACATTTTCAATTGTGTCATAAATTTTGAGGAAATTGATCATGTTTGTGACTTTGATGAGATTGTGAAGATTGTATAAGGTTGTTTAGATAGATCATTAAATATAGTGTAGAAAATAAAGTATAAAACATGTACAGAGAGGCGTGGTGGTTTGAATGTGAAAGTTTAAATGTAAAGCTCCATAGACTCAAGTGTTGTATTAATACTGAACTTGCAACTTCAGCTCCTAGCAGGCAGATCTCTGCTATGGGGACATGTCACGGGGGTGGATCTTAGAGTCCAGCCCTAAGTTGTTCTTGGGGGTGGATCGTCAGTCCAGCCTTACCAAGTGTGTTTAGAGCAGTTGGATCTCTGGAGGGTTTGTGGTGTTGGCTATTGGTGGTGTGTCTGCTATGATACATGCTGACATGAGCCAGCTTTTAAAAAAATCTTTATTATCCATAATTAGTTAAACTGTGTGAGCAAATAATGTGATGGTATCCCCATTTCCCTCCTCCCTGTCCCCAATTAGCTGGGTATCCTCCTCCATGGGCAAATTGGATCAGTCCATGGGGCAAGGGGTTATGTATGGATAGCCTAGGAGTCAGCCGGGTTCTACCCCGCTTTTGTACGTTGTTACTGAGGGGGGCCATGTCTCTAGAAATTCTCCTCCACCATGGCTCTTACAATCTTTCTACCCTCTCTTCCACTCAGTTCCCTGAGTCATGGTGTGTGAGTATTAAGGCTGCTTTATTGTTGAGGTCTTAGGGGCCTCTGTACTTCTGCTTTAGGTTGTGTTGAAAATATTTGGTGTCTGTCTCTCTGGCTCATCCTGGGTTGACTGATTGGCTGTGGTTAATAGGTCTTTTGCTTATCCCACCACTCTCTAAATGGTTTCACTTGGGGTCTACATGATAGGCCTGGGGTGGCTCATCTCTTGCCAGGATGTCTGCTATTGGCCTGTGGCTTGTTGATAGGATTGGAAAGGCCATGACTCTCTCATTGCCTACTGAAAAATACAAACAGAATCTCCATTGGGGAGCAAGATCAGTATAGGTTAACTGAGATACACATTTCTAAATTGGCAAGATTCTATTGAGAGTAGCCTCTCTGTAGTTCTCTGCTTTTTCACAATTGATGTAGTTTCCCTGGATTTTGTAAGCCTGAAATATAAACCCCTTCATCTCATAAGCTGTTTCTGGTTGGAAGTTTGTTCCAGCAATGTGGAGCTGAATGAAACACGAGGAAAAAATGAAACTTCCATGGGTGTTTCAGTGTGTCATTGTGGTCTTATGTTATTTTATTTGATAGCATAAGCATCACCATACCAAAATAAAGGAACCATGAAAATCTGGGCTGGACAGATAGCTCCGTGGTTAAAGGTGCTTGTGTGCAAAGCCTGCTGCTAGTCTGGGTTCTATTCTCCAGTACCCACATAAAGCCAGACACACAAAGTGGTGCATGTGTCTGAAGTTTTGCAATGGCAAGAGGCCCTGTAATGTTCACTCTCTCTTTCACATTTCATATTTAAAATATTTTATAGAAATATGAGGAAAAATCAAGCATGCACACGTGGTACCAAGAGGATGATATCTTTCCACATCAGGCATTTTTAGTTTTCCAGTAACAAGCTAGGGCCCTCTGTCTTAGCAACAGATTAGCATTCCCATGTCTTCAAAACCTATGTGTTTTAAGGTTCATTCTTTATTTTATTTTTTATTAAAGTTTTTTATTACATTAAACTGAGAAATAAAGGAGAGTCCTAAATAATTTAAAGTTATTGATGATTAAATGTCCTTGAAGTGCTATAGGAAGCCTGGAGATTAAGAAGACATGGTCAACATGTTTTAGTTCTTAATGTTTTTTAAACTGTGACTTAGAACCATGTTTATTTATTTATTTAAAATATCTTTATTATTGATAATTAGATACATTGCAAGAGCAAATTTTGTGATGATAACCCTATTTCCCTCTTCCCTGTCCCCAACACACTGGGTGCCCTCCTTAGTGGTCATACTGGATCTGTCCATGGGGTAGGGGGTTATGAATTGCACAAGAGGTAGCCAGTTTTTTCCCTTTAGTGTGTTGTTGCTGTGGGGGGCAATGTCTCTGGATATTCTCCCCCACCATTAGAGCCATATTTATTAATGGCACTAATTTATTGAGTTTTTGTGTTAGGCATCTGCTGTGTGAGATGTCTTGTATTAGGCGTCTTCTCTGTGAGAAGCAACATATAGCTACTCATGTGATCCTCTCCTAGTGAGGAAACCAAGTATGAAAACAGAACCAAAGGGCTGGAGATGCACAGTCAGTCTCCAGGGCTGCGTACACAACCACATACCACAATTTCAATCCCAATATATAAGTGCAAAGTTTGGACACTAGTTTCTTAGCAGTGAGAGTGGCCACTGTCAGTCTCTTATTTGTGGATCAAGTGATATCTTGAATCTTCCCAGTGGAAGATGAATGCCAGTGTTCCACCTGCAGGAAGACTACAGCCCAGCAGGGGCAGAGCCATAGTGTGGTTTAGGGAAGCCACAAAGAAAGTCCATGTCTTAGATGTTTTGTTCAGGTCTCTTTAATGACATCCAACCATAATGGGGGAGTGGTATATCATAATTCCTCTATTTTCCCTCATCTAATAGGAATTTTAATCCTTTCAGCCCTAATTCCAAGCTAATGCTCATGTCCATTGCCCTGCTCTTCTTTGTCACTGATGTTTATCTCCTTGTCTCCTTCCTGGACCATTGCAGGCATCTTTTGAATCATCCTTCTCCTTGTCTTTAGTATGGACTCTCTTCAGTCTATTCTCTATCGTGCTGCCAAAGGGTTCATTTATATTAGTTCCTTTCTTCCTTGCTGTGACAAAATATCTCACAAAAGCAACTGAAGGAAGGGTTAATTTTAGCTCACAGTTTGAGGTTACACTCCATCCTGGTGGGGGTGGTAAGAACAAGAGATGGCTGCTCACATTCTATCTATAGTCAGGATGGAGAGAGAGAGAGAGAAAGAGAGAGAGAAAGAGAAAGAGAGAATGTTGAATGCTTGTGTTCAGCCTGCTTTCTCCTTTTAATAGAGCCCAGGACCCCAGCCTATGCATTGGTACTGCCCACAATTTAGGGTATATCTTTCCACCTCAATGAACCTAATTTAGAAAATTCCTCACAGTCATGCCCAGAGATTTATTTCCATGGTGGTTCTAAATCTTGTCAAGTTAACAACCAAGATTAACCATTGCAATATCATATGCTCAACAGTGATCTTTATGTTTCATTGAATGTCTTTTTACTGGCATTGACAATCATCTAGATACTTACAGAAGAATCTCATGATATGGCTCCCATTAGACAAGCTTTTAAGCACATAAGAGATTTCTGAAGAGATATGAGTTATCACTACCTTACAGCAATGCTATACTGGTTCCAGCAGCCAACCATGGAGAGCCAGAGCTTAACATCCAGAGAGGGAAGAGGAAACAGAGAGCACCTGTATCATAAGAAATGAACACAGTAGTTATGGACCTGGGAATTTATGTAGGCTCTCTGTTGCACTTTGACTTCTTGAGGCAGAGAGAATTCTTTACTGTTCAGTTAAAAGGCTTAGGGCTTTATCACTCTTATGTAAATACATAAGAAATAAGTCTCCAATTTTCTTTGGATGTATCTAACTATTCAATAACACTTTAACTTCTAAGTCTTGCCTTTAACCCGAGTTTTGATTTTCTTTAGCTAGGATATTAAAAGATTTGCTCTCCAGTTTCACACTGAGTGTCTTTCCAGGTTCAGTGCTCTACCGCTGCTAAGCTATGTGAGTTTTCTGTTGCAGGATAGGAAAAATATTTTTCTTTTTATTATTTCAGGTTTATGGGCGGGTGACCCTGTAATTAAAGTCAGATTAACAAGCAAAAGAAAAACAGAAGTTTAGTAACATGTATACATAGGAGATTCCTAGGGAAAAATAAGTAATTCTCCAAAAAGTGGTTAGAATTCAGGCTAAGATTTTATCTTCATATGAAGCAAGAGAGGAGAACTCTAGGAAGTCAATTTTGGAGCATTGAACAGGTAAAGTACAGCAAACAAAAATAAGATTTTGTTTTGTAGAGTTAGTGTCTTCATTGACAAGTTTCTGAGATTTAGAGTCATCTTTGTCTTCTTGGTTGTGGGGGTGGACGTGGGGGGTCAACAGCTTTATATATATATTTATGTATATATACATATATATGGTGAGATTTCCTTTATAGATATAAATTTTCTTTACAAAAGAGTAACTTCCATTCTGTTTTCAGAACCTGTCTTGGTGTGTTATTTTCAAGACGTCAGCTCAAAATAATCTTTTTGCCAAAGAGGCATATTTTAGGGTGACATTTTTGGTTTCCAACACTGTACTGCAGCTTCAAACCTCATGCATTTGTTGTTTTTTTTTTTTTGATTCAATGTTGTCTTATTAACTTTCAGCTTGTCATTTACATTAAGGAAAAATTTAAATATAGTAAGACAAACTGATTATGTTTGTGATTTGGTGAGTTTTGATAAATGCCTATACCTCACTAATGTTGCCCAACCCATGTTTCAGAACGTTTCCATCACACCAGAACGTTCTCTGTGCCCCATTTCCACTCAAGTCTCCAACCTCCCATAAACTAATGTTCTGACTTTGATCAGCTTTGGTTAATTTTACCTGCCCTTGAGCTTCATATAAATAGGCTTATGCACTATGTACACTCTTCTGTTTGGCGCTTTAGTGCAACATGTTTTCACAAGTCACTGATGTTATTGAATGAATCAGGGGTGAATGAAGGTATGAATACATTCATTTTATGAGAGATTAAAATTGGGTTATCTATAGTTCTTGTTTGTGAACAAAGTAGCCACAAACATTCATTTTAAAGTTTTTTTTGTTTTGTTTTAGGTAAGTACTTACATGTGCAATTATTGAAGATGGAAATGTATCCTTAAATTTTACATAAAACTGCCAAACAGTTTTCCAAAGTGGTTGTGTCCAGGCGCCATGCTTCTGGCCTGTGCTGGGATGTCCTGACTCCTGTTTGGACAACTTCCTCACCTTCAAGTGATATTCACACTTCACTACCCTGTGGAGATGTTAGGAGTGTTATTCTGACCCTGCGGCAACCTCTTTGCTTCATTCCTTCCTCTTAGACTGGGGAAAATAGAAATTGTGTCTTCAGTATATTTATACTCAAAGGGAACTAATGTGTTAGGACTTTAACAATATGCCAACACTGCATATTAGATATTCATTCATTCATTCATTCATTTCATAAGTTCTATTGAGCAGTTAACAGGGCTAGACAGTGTGTGTGACACGTTTATAGGTGAAAAAAGTTATGACATCTAGATGCCAGTTCATTTTTTCATTGATTAATGGATGACTGATTACTGATTACAGAAAGATGTTTCTTGGGGATCAGAAAGTTATGACTGTTAAATTGGTCAAGTATTCTTACTTTTGTTTATATAGTGAAAATCCAAGGAAAGTTAATATGCAGCTGCATGGAGGTGAACTAAAGCTATTGTTGGTTCAACAAGCCAAGAAGAAATAAACAAGAGGCGTGTGTATGTATTATTTAACACTTATGTTACAAAACATCATTATCCCTGAACCCCAATGTAAGAAGGTGACACAGCAAAGAAAGGTATCTTATTACTACAATATTCATTTCTTTTATTGTATTTTTTTGGCTGTAAAATATTTTATCTTTAATTCATCAAAGGATTGTGACTTTCTGTCTCCTGTGGAGCTGAGCTACTGCAGAGCTTCTGTTGACTAGACAACGGTCATTGTGGGATGAAATGAGAGACAACATCTCAATGATGTCCGCTAAGCAACAGAAAATAACTCATTTATTATAATCCAGCCATGCATCCTTTTAAAAACAAATTTCATAATAGGAAACTATTTTAATTAGTTTATTGTTTCAAATCCATTGAGTTTCCTCCCTTTCACCATAATTCCCAGGCAGGAGAGAAGAGTTTTTACTTAGTAATTAGTAAAGCGAGTATTTAATGAGAAAGCAGTCCTGAAAATGGATAGGGTTTAAAGATCTCAGCGTGAAGAAGTTGAAATATTAAAGGCAACAGCTGCCTGTAAACGATTGCTGTTAGCTGAAATTTACATATTAAAGAGCAAAAACTTCTAATGTTTCTTCATTTTCAACATCTTAATGTTCCAACTACAAGACAATGCACCACTTTAGGTTGGTGACTTTTAAGTTTTATTTTCCGGGACGACAGTAGAGGTAGTTGAGCAAGCTTATGTGTCTAACAAAACACCTTAGGAAGATATTTATGCGGTATCTTTCTTAGCTAATGTACCAGTTTTTCTCAGAACTCCACAATCAAAAGCTGTTCTATGAATTTCATGGTCTCTAATACAGGCTTGAAGGTCTCATGGAACACAGTCTGAGGAGTCTCATTTTAATGAGCTAGAGGAAAATTATGACTTGTGGCTGACGTGCCAATACGGTAGATGTGTTATATATTCATGAATGCTTGCACTGCCCAAAGCGCTGTAGAGAAAAGAAATTGAAAATATGCAAGCTAGCCACCGGTTTTGAGAAATTTCAGATCTAGATTGAGCTTTGGAACTTCTGAGTGGCACATTTACATATTAACATAAATAAATGCAAATTTCAACATAGCAGAGAGAATCCTGAAATAACTTGAAAGGAGTCGTTAAGTGTGATTTATTATGAGCATAACCTACTTTAAAATGAAACTTGCTAAAAACTGAAATCTAGTTCCCAGTATTTTATAGGTCAATGTGAAGATATGGATATATTGTTATTAAATTAAAAGGTAGCTGTAAGTTTTATTACATATAATTTAGAAAATAATGTATTGAAAGAGAATACAAATTGCTTATAATTTTAAAAATTGAGAGTCACTGATCAGTCTGTCCACTATTTACATTTGAGTGTTCATGTATACATGGGTGTACTAACACACACAAATATATAATTTTAATTTGTAAAATAGAGCCATATGCTTTTGTAGCCTGCTTTTTAAAAAAGTTAGAAATAAATGTCACAGAATAAATATTAACACATAATTTTAAATAGCTAAATAAAAAACCTTTTATTATTAGTAATTCCATACTATAACTACATATGACTAATTCACTGTTGTTGACTTTACACTGTTTCCTGAACTCTCATGACATTCTTTTGTTCATACGACAACCTTAGTACATTTTCTACATACACAGACTTCTTGGGTCAAAGGATATGCCCTTTGAGATTTGTTTACATGTTTTGCTAGAAGATCCTACATAAAGTTTTAGAAGTTTGTATCCCACTGCTTGTTTTTCCACAAAGTATAGGAATACCTAATTCTGCAAAACTTTGAAAATATAGGAAATTGCCATTAACAAGTACCAAAAATGATTTTTGGAGCATTTGATAAAAAATGATTCCTTGTTATTTGAGTTTTGTTTCTTTGATTAGTAAAGAGGTTTAGTTGCAGTTTATGTTTTTGGTCCTATGTATTCCTTCTTTTGTATTTTATCTGTTCCTGTCATTTGTCAACTTTTCCTATTTGATATTCTTTTTTTCTTACTGCTTTATTCCTGTGATGATTAATCTTTATCGTCAACTTGATTGGATATGAAATAATCTAGAAGACACACCTCTCTGCATAGGTCTTTGAGGGTAAAATGTTTTTATATACTCAAATTATTTCATTTGAAACATAACACATTGTGCCTTCATTTTATTCAGAAACATTTTTAAATAATTCATAAATCAGTTTCTCAGATCAATGATATTGAAGTATCTTGTACCTTTGAGAAGGCAATCTACTCACAGCTAAATTAGAATTTCAGTATTCGAACTTTTCACTTTCATTCATTTTTACTTATCAGTTGATAAATGCTTGATGAATTTATTTAAAGCAATGTAATACTCAAAAGGTTTGACATTTCTTAATGCTTTCTAGTCTTTTATATTAAAACCACTTTTATATTTAAACTACATTTAACATTTATTACTGATAAAACAGTTAGGAAACTTTTTTGGCTCTGTATTTTCCTTTTGATTTGGAGCCTAGTGTAATAAAGGAGATCTGTCAGTTATAGGTCAGTAGTGTGGTATGGAATGCTCTCTTGGTTTTCCTTCCTGGAGATCCTTGAGGAGATATTTGGCACAGGAAATTAACTCGAAACTTTGTGCAAGGAAACCCTTGTGTACACCTGCTGCTTTTTTTAGGCTATTTTAGAGGATGTTATTATTTACTTGAAAATGCCGTTTATGGAATGAGGACTTCTCATGGGATGCAATATGAAGATATTCACTGATATTTTATCAAAAGTTTGAAAGTTAAAAAAAAGTTTGAAAGTTTGGGACTTGACTCTATTTCTTCTTAAGCACATTTTGAAAATAACTTTAGAATAAAATAAAGTTCTCTATAGGGACTTTTCAGTTTGTTGGCTTACCAATAATGTTTTTAACAACTTTATTTGTATTGTTTTTTTTCACTAGATTTCAATTGCCCTCTTTCTGCCTTACACGTTGTAACAATTGGAATATAACACTTCACCGTGGCTTAATATTAACTGTCTGTCCCAGCACAGCCAATCGCATTTAAAGCGACACTGAAGATTTGAGCAGGAGGAATAGCCTTTCCAGTCATGCAGAGCAGTGACATTCACTTTAAAATCAAATTCTGTTGGGGAAACCTTGTAATGGTTCATTTTGTTTTCTTTTTTTTTGGGGGAAAAAGATTTCCAAGCTATAATTTTTGACATTCTTTAGGCACATTCATGCTTTTAGATTGCTCCATACAAGTCAAAGTAACCTGATATTTTATAATCTAACAGTTTTCAATAATATTCTTTTTGAAAGTCATGTTGGACATTTCTACTGTTAGAGAGGTCTCATAAAGAGATTTCATTAACACAGAGCCAAAAAGGTTTAAACCATCATTTTCTTAACAGTCCATTCTTGTGACAACTGTTTATATTGTATATCTGTGGTCTCTGCTTTCTCCAACTATCACTGACCAATTTCCCCTGGCAGCTCATGCAATACCTTCTAATGCTACACATGCTACCATCTGGGAGCTGGTTACCATTCTGGATCTAGCAGGATCTCTTGGTGTTGTTTGAGGACATGTTCTGATTTCTTCAGCAATAGGGTCTTACCTTAGGCCTGGCAAGAGCTTTGACTGAAGTCTGTCACGTTTTGGGGACCTCATGGGTCTCTTTGATCAACAGCTCAGTGTGAGAAGGAACCAATAACTGGGACAGGGAGTGCAGGCCTGAGCAATTATTCTTGAGGTTAGGCTTCCTCCCATTCTATTCATGGGCCCTCATACCAGGTGGTGCCCTCAGCTTCTTCAGGAGCTTACTATATTAAAGCTAGGGTTTTACGATGTCTATTCATTATTAGTTTAGTTTATTGTATGAGTCTCCCCACCCTCCCATTCCTCCACACCCAGTTCTTCCCATTCCCTTTTACAGTCTCTCCATTCACTGACAGATTTTCTTAATATTCAGGCTTAACCTGGTTAGGAACCACATATGAGGGAGAATATGCGGTGCTTGGCTCTCTGCAGTTGTGTGAGGTCGCTAAGAATGATTGCAAAGCAGTATTTTCACAATTGATGATTATAAAATCAAGAGATAGATCAACTCTGAAAAACATCAATATGTACTATGCTTCGCAGTGCCAAATATTCAGACAAAATTTAATTCTTTATGTAAAAATAAAGAAGCACATTCATTTCATTAGTGTGCACATTCATGGTTTCTTTTTTTTGTTGTTATTTATGATCAATTTTGTTTAATCTTCTAATCATGGTTGTTTTTAATGAATGGTGAAATTATACATGTGCCAAAGAATTGTTTTAAAACAAAATTCTTTTTTTTTTTTGTTTTTTAGTTTTTCATTTTTTTTTAATATATATTTATTGTCCATAATGTGTTACATTATTTAGTGGGCAAACCATGCGTTGTTATCCCGAATTCCCCAATTCCCCCCCTCCCCATCCCTGATCAGTTGTATATCCTCCTCTGTGGGCTGTCTGTATTAGTCCTTGTGGCAAGGTATCCTGTATATCTTAGTACTCATCCCAGTCTTC
>PVHP010045239.1:0-13791 GCA_004024765.1 Zapus hudsonius | reverse complement strand
CCAGCTCCAGCACCAGCTCCAGCACCAGCTCCAGCACCAGCACCAGCACCAGCTCCAGCTTGAGCACCAGCTCCAGCTCCAGTACTACCACCAGCTCTAGCATACACATCAAAGGCAGCAGGCAGCAGTTCCCCTGTTCCCCCCTCACAGAAGTTACCCTACTCTCCACACCTTTGGGCTGGACCCCAGGATCTACTCCCAGTGACACCTCCTCCAGCCAGGCAGCTGAAGACTCAAGTTACTAGCTTTTAACAAAACACCTGAATGTCTACTAATATATATATATATATATATATATTCATGTTTTGAAAAAGGCACCTTTAAAATTTTTTCATAAAATAAGAATGAATCAACCCAGTTTCGCACATGCATATAAAGTTGCACATGCCCACGATGGCGTCACATGTGGAAGTTCAGAGGGCACGGCTATAGGAGTAGCTATTCTCCAGAGGTGCTTGGTCAGGGCAGGGCACAATCATGCAAATGTGAGTGCTTGTGAAGAAACAAGAGGGGAAGTTACAGTTGTGGAAGAGTTTTATCATTTAGGCCCCGAATTGAAGTAACCTTAGCTAGGTAAGTGAAGTAGCAGTTGGGATTGAGCAGAAAGGTGGGGCCTCGTGTAGGAGATTCCCATGGGGCCTTTCAGCAGTCAGTCACCTCAGATGACAAACTCCAGGTTTGCAGGGATGGATTGCTAGGCTACAAGAAACCATCAATAACTATTTCCGTGGTCATCTCATCTTGGCCCAGACCCCATTCCAACCAGGTTATTAATACACACATTATTCTTCTTAAAGAAATAGAGAAATGCATTCCAGATTGCCAAAGAAAGGAATTCCCTATGATTTATACTGAAATATTCCGAGAACTTCTTTTTTTTTCATCATCCATCTTCAAGAAATACTAGAGACAAATATTTCATGAATCCAGAGGTACTGCTGGCCAGCATCTGGGGACAATCTTGAGAGAATACAAAGCTGTTATCATTTTTCACCACAAGACTCCAGTGTCAGAGCATGTAATAAACATACCCTGCCAGAAGGCTGGAGAGAGACAGTGAGCCTGGCTGGCCACTGTGGCTGGAGGGAGGAGAAATTTGCCTGCATAGCCCCACACCTATTTTTCCTAACCCTGCTCCTCCTAACAGGCAGCTGAATGCTGGCTGAAGACTCTCCTCTTGCTGTGTCTTCCAGGATGCCAAGCTGAATGCATCCAGCAGTTAGGACTTGCGCTGCAAGCTGTGCACCCCACGTGACTGCCTACATACGCTCCCCAGAAACATGCGCTCAGCAGCACTCCAGAACAGCATAGCTTGCAATTGGAAGCTACCCAGGATGCATGCATCCGTTGTCTAAGGAAGGTGTCAGCCACAATTTTCTGTCAAAAACCACAGAGTAAATTTTCTAGATTTTGCAAGCTAAGGGCAAAAATCAAATCCTAATTGCTCCACTGCTCTTTCTGGTCTCATCAGCAGAGTAAGGTAATGAAACGCTGCACATAGGCTTGTTGGACCTGCCTCCCTCTTCCCCTCAGCCATTGTTACGTGAAAGCAACCAAAGTGAGCTGTGTTCCAATAAGACGTCATTTAAGGACACTGAAATTTAAGTTTCATAGAATTCTCAGATACCGTGTGATCATATTCTTTTGATTCTCTTAAGTATTTAAAAATGCGCAAACATTCTTAGCTCGTAGGCTATACAAAAATAAGAGACTGGCCAAATTTGACCCATGGTTGTTGTTTGCCAAGTTCTGATGGAACAGATGGATAAATTATGCATCCGCACATGGAATAATATACAATAGTGAGGATGAAAACAGAGTATCATTAACCATATGGGTGAAGCTTGTGAACACAATAGCAAGTGGAAGAAGTCAGATGCCAGCTATGTAACTAACAAAAACAGAATTAATTTAAATAAATTTTAGAATTTATCATAGTGGTTCTTGTGTTGGGAGTGCTAACAGAAAATGGGAATAAAGCAGACTCTGGGATAGAGGGTTAGGTATGTTTCATTTGTTCTGTTTATGAAAATTCAACAAGATGATGTTTAAGATATGTACAATTATACTCTAAGAAATACTGAAAAAGCCCAACTAATTATATATATTTATATGTTACATATATTATACATATATGTTATATACAATATGTGTATTATATTATATGTATATTATATATTATATGTGTGTTATATATGAGTTATAATATGTGTGTTTTATATATGTGTGTGTTATATATAACATACATATATGTATGTATGTATGTATATATACATTGACACGAAAAGAGAACTATTTAGAAGAGGAAGTGACCCAGCAGGAGAGGTGATTAAGGGAGAGATAAGGGAAACTGTATATGAGTGAAATACCTGATCTGTATGTATTTTAATGTCATAATGAATCCTATGACTTTTTACACTAACAAAAAAAATTAATTAAAACTTCTCAAACAAGTGCTCAAGAATAATTCTCTTGCCACAGTGAGGAGCCATACAGTAAAATAATAACATGTTGCTATTCCTACTGTTTATACCCCACTACCTGACACATCTTTCCCAGTGAAGTTCATTGCTGATGTTCCCATCTTGTTTTCTGGATGGCCAAGAGTACTGGACGGAGCTTGGGCAGCTTCTCCCATTTAAGATGCACCATTCACTCACTTCTTTCTCAGACTCATTGACCCTAGTGTGAGGCTGAGCCCCTATGGAACCACTCCCTCTCCCTCAGGCACTGCTCCTGGTTCTGTCCTCTGAGTTCCAGTTGGTCCACTCTGATGTTTCTTATACATCCTGTTCTTCCTGCATCTGGCTTGCTTTCTCAATATCCTTGGACATATAGACGAGTCAGCTCCTCCTGTTGGCATAGGGACTCGTGTTTCCCTGTATCGTGGGCTATAGAGCCGCAGGGTCAGACACTGTCCTTCAGACAGCAGACATTGAGATGAATGGAGGAACACAAGCTTTCTGCAGGTGAGGGACGTGCAAAGAACAGAGACAAGTCAGAGCAGAGCCGAGAGCCTCCAGCCGTGATGTTGATCAACACCCAGGAAAAAGGAAGAGGGAAGAAGCCAGATTGAGATGGGTTGGCTTCAGTTCACAACACAGGGCTGACAAGAGCACCACTCTTATGGGAGGTGGGGGGACAAAGGCAGTCCAGAGATGTCTTGTAGCCAGGCCCAAGTTCAACCCCAAGTTCAGGCACTCTCTGGGAATTGAGAAGCCTCTGCTAAAAGCTGAGTTGGATCTTAAAGCTAACAATAGAGTCTGTCCCACACTATACTTCTTGCAGACAGACAGCAGGATTTAAAAAAAATTATCTTATTTCAATTTTCATTTATTTACTTGCAAGCAGAGAGAGAAGAGGGACAGATAGGAAGAATGGACACGTCAGGGCCTTTGGCAACTGCAGACTCCAGATGCATGTGCCACTTTGTGCATTTGGCTTTATGTGGGTACTGGGGAATTCAGCTCAGGTCAAAGGCAAGTGACTTAACCATGGAGTCATCTCTCTAGCCCAGAATGTTTTTTTAAAGAAGTGCCAAGTGTGATGCCGCCATTGCTGCCACAGACCATCTTTATCACTTTGTCTGGCTTGGTCTTCTAGAACTTCCCTTCCTCCAGCCCCTACCCACGTCAAACATCTTTCCATCTTGACAGACCCTAGGATAACTGGGGCAGACAAAACTCAAAGGAATTAGTTGTCAATTTAATGCAAACAAGGAGTCAGAAGTGGGAAGAAAAATGAATATCTTCAATGGTAACCTTAGGGAAGACAAAGGCTGGAAGTCGTTAATGAATCATATTGGTTCACTGACCTCATATTATCGACTCTGAACTGTGCAAAGTATTTGCTATAGGAAATCATGAACAGTAGAGTCATAAATCCAGGAGTCATAAATCCCCAGTCTAGGGCTTGTGAGATTGCTCATTGGTTAAAGACACTTGTTTGAGTTCAATTCCCCGGAACCCATGTAAAGACAAGCATCCAAAGTGGTTCATATATCTGGAGTTTGCTTGCAGTGGCAAGAGGCCCTGGTATGTCCATATTCTCTGTGTGTCTCTGTCTCTCTCACACACAAATAAATAAAGATATTTTTTAAAAATACCAGAAGGGATTTGAGTGCCTAGTTACCTTTTTCTCTAGTAGTACAGATAACCCATTTAGAACACCCCACAGAGGCTCAAAATTCTCACATATATCCAGTAATAACAAAGCTCTTTCTATTATCTCTGGTTTTGGGGTGATCCTTGTTGATTTTTTTAGTTGAATTAAAAAGGCCAACCTTCTTTAATTTCTGAACGCACTTTATTTCCATGTCTTTCTTACTCCTTCATTGATTTTTTTGAATAGTTAAACAGTTGTCATTATTCCCAAATACTACTGGGGAGGGAGGTTATCCAAGCCTGTAAAGCAGTAGGCTCTGATACCCACTGAACTCCAGCATTTCTTTCTGACCTGAAAGAGAAGGAAGCCATGGAGACTTCATGGACCGATATTCAAATAAAAAGAGAGTTCCTTATAAACCTAAAGACAATGTGCTGGCTCTGAAGTCTTCATTGTACATTTCCTCTGGAACACACTGCGGCTCAGGAACAGCAGGGCCATCTGCTAAACCATGGCTGGTTTTGCTGAAGTAGACCAGATTCTGCCTAATGAGAAGCACGTCCTCTGAGATGGAATAATGCAGTCTCCCAGCCTTTTCTTGCCATTAAGCAATTCCTGATGGTGACTGGACATGTTAATACAGACTCCAGTTTCTACTGGGATGAAGGGAAAAAACCAACTAAGTGTTTATGCTTTGACTTACTGTCATGGTTTGATCCAGGTGTCCCCCACAAACAAATGAATGTGTTCTGAATGCTCAATCCCCAGCTTTTGGCAGTTTGGGTTTTACAACCTCGCTAGAGCTGTGTTGTTGGGGGCGGGATTATGGGGATTATAAACCAGTTTCCCCTTGCCAGTGTTTGGCACACCTTCCTGCCGCTGTTTGTAATGCTGTGGCGGAGGTGATGTCCAGCCCTCTGCTCATGCTATTGTTTTCCCTGCCAGGATGGAGTCTCCCCTTGAATCCATAAGCCAAATAAATCCATTCCTCCACAAGCCACTTTTGCTTGGGTTATTTCTGCACAGCAACTAGAAAGTTGACTACAACACTTACCTAGCACACATGCATGTACCAAGCTCTCTCTGTGCCCTGAGCTCCATGGAGGCATTTTCACATATACTACTGAACTTTATTTAAGGTAAGACTGTTACTAACTCTATGTTCCAGGTGAGGAAATCTGAGCCTCAGAGAAACCAAGGAGCATGCCTTGCCAGTCAGTGGTCAAAACAGGAGCCCCTGACTTCAGGTCCAGTACTCTACCAGCTGCAAAGGAACAGTTTACATCACTGTAGAGGTAGACCCTGAAATAAGTACGCAGGTGGACATAGTTTACTTGAGGGCACAAGTTCTCTTGTCGTGACAAGAGAAATAAGTAGGTCAGAAAATGGTTGGTAGACAATATGTCATGCTTTATCAATCATTCCTAAGCCCACTGTAAAAACTGTAGCTAACCTGCTGAGGTGAGACCCCTCCACCACACACACACACACCCAACAGGAAGGGACTAGAAGGTTTACAAACCAGTTCTGTCATTTACTTCTTGAAATCTTTTTCCAGTTCATTTTCTGGCACAAGTGTCCTGACTCCCAGGTCTGGGATGCATTCCTCAGCTGCATCAGGCAGAGAGATTCCTGAACTTGACATTGAAAGCTGGGTTGGTGTGCCCCAAGGAAAGTGCAGGAGGATGTGGGCAGAGCCCGGGGAATGCCACCACAGCCAAGTAAGATGGAATTTGTCAATAAACATAGTTTGACCACCGACTGTGGGATGACGTAAGCATGACAGGCACAGACACGGACCTGCCGTCATTATCCAGGGAGTAGGGTAGAATGAAGCTTTTCCAAACAAACACAAAATGATTATAATTAGCCAAGAGTCAGGTCTGAGATCTGTCAACCTGTCTTAACTAACCCTTATTAACAAAACCAATTTCCAAGTCATTGAACAATGAGTCGTATGGTCTCACAACACAAGCCAGATCACACTCAAGAAACCAGGAAAACATTTCCTATTCTGAAAAGGCCATAGATACCAACCTGAGGTACCCAGATCCTGGAAAGTTCAGAGCTCATCTGGGCAAGGAGGGGTTAGAACTGCTCTCCATAGATGAAAATGAGTTGTCTTGAAGGAAGTGAGCAGATGGGTACTCTCAGAGATGACAAGTCTAGTCTAAATGGAAGAACAGCAAGGTTGGATCTGCAGAAGTGTGTAGTGGTTTGATCCAGGTGTCCCCTATAAACTTAATGTGTTCTGAATGCTTGATCCCCACCTGATGGCAGTTTGAGTATTAGAACCTTGTTGGAAGTGTGTTGTTGGGGGTGGGCTTATGGGGTTATAGCCAACTTCCCCTTGCCAGTGTTTGGCACACCTTCCTGCTGCTGTTTGCAGTGCTGTGGTGGAGGTGATGCCTACCCTCTGCTCATGCCATCGTTTTCCCTGACATCATGGAACTTCCCCTTGAGTCTATAAACCAAAATAAACCCTTTCCTCCACAAGCTGCTTTTGGTTGGGTTCTTTTCTGCATAGCAGAAAGCTGACTACAACAGGTAGTAACTCACCAAGTGCTCTCAGGGAAGATGGAGTGAACAGGGAGAGCCCTGAACTGGAAATACATTCATAGAAATGATCCAGTCTAAGCTACAAAGGAAAAATAAAGTCTGAAGACTCTTTAAAACCTCAGTGTCATAGCTGTGAAGCAAAATAATAAAATGAGCAGGTGAAAACCATCCCCGAAGGGCAGCAGTGACAGAGGATTTCTGAGGCTTGAATTTATCTTTCTCTTTTTCCCACAGGTTTCTCTCATGTGCTTATTCTCCAGACAATACATTTTAAAGTGATGTTTTGTTACGGTGATGAACATAATAACTTGAAATAGTTTATATTTATTATACAATGGTCAATATTCTTCAACAGAGTCATATAAAGCTATGGTTATTTTTCATTGTCTTACAATATTTGTAAAACCATGTCACAGTCCAAATATCATTTTTAATACATTTGTCATTCTTATACATTTGTCATTTCTGTTGGTTGGTTTATCTTGCTTTGAAAAGCAATGCTGTGCCTCCTGACACTCATTTACCTAATTTCTCTAGGGAGAAGTTCTATTCATTGGACTTTTACATCATACATCAAGCAAGTACTTACTTTTATAAAATTGAGATTAAGCAAACATAAATGAAAATTGATGTTGAACATTGCATTTATTTGTACTTGCTTTCCTTCACATCCTCAGCGAACATCAACAATTTTTTGATAGTATGGTACAAAAAATTCTATCACAATTTTCATTTATGAGATGGTTGAATGTCTGCAAATGTTTATTTGATGAACATGTGTGATTTTGTGTGTGTGTGAAATTCCTAGCTTTTTCCCCACAGTGATTTTTAGTTCTTTGACTTTTCTCATTAATTTATACTATTTTTTGACTATTCTGCTCACTATTTCTTGTCTTCCGACAATGGTACAAGTATTTTCTCCCAGTCCATGGCTGTGTTAGCCACTCTAACTTGAGAAAGATGACACATCTCAGAGTCATTTTAATTTGTATTTCTCTGATAACTAATGATGGTAACATTCTCCACATAAATATATACCAACATGCAATATGTTTATACAGTAACGTTCATAATTAATGAAAAAAAAAAAGAAATCATCCAACCAAAAAGAGACACATGCAGACTTTTAAAAACTGACATGGGTCTGATGGACAAAATTTCATAAGACCCAACACATAGACCACAGAGAAAAAGGAGGAAGAGAATGAAAAGGCAGAAGCTCAAGGAGGAACAACTAAAAGTTGTCCATTTACATTTCAAAAAGCATCTATTTAGAACATTTGCAGATTTTTAAAAAATGATGTTAATATTTGTATTTATTTGCAAGCAGAGAAAGACAGAGAGTGACAGAGTGAGAAAGAGAGAATGGGCACACTAGGGCCTCTAGCCACTGCAAACGAGCTCCAGATGCATGCATCACTTTGTGCATCTGGCTTTACCTGGGTCCTAGGGAATCAAACCTGGGTCTCTACGCTTTGTAGTCAAGTGCTTTAGCCACTGGGTCGCCTCTCCAGGACAACTTTGCAGATTTTTAATTGGATTGCTTTGTGGGTTTTCTTTTCTTTTCTTTTCTTTCTTTCTTTCTTTCTTTCTTTCTTTCTTTTTTTTAGCAAGATTTGTGAGTTCTTTATTGTGGATCAGTTTTTTTTAAATCACTTTTAATGCTTTGCTTGAGAAACGGCTTTATCTTGTTTTCATAAAGATAGCCTATTAGATAATCCACCATAAATTTTAAACTTTTCCATTTGGAAATTTTGTAGATGATGTGTAGAAAGAACCAACTATTATTTTATCCATTTGGATCTGCATCATTTGATGAATAAATCTTTTCTCAAATAAACTGTGAAACCCTTTGGCTAGATAATAATTTTTCAAACATGTGGAAGTCTACTAAAGAAACTGTTGAGATGCAGGTATTGGAGGGGGTCATCCAAAGCTAAGTGTTCTAAAAATGCCCTAAGGAAACCTACTACTTTGTAAACTAATTTTAAAAAGAAATATATCAATTATAATCCTATCGCTGACTTTTCTCTGCTTGCATCCATACTAGGCTGCCTTTATAATAACTCTTGCTGTCTGACAGAGGATAACTTTTCTTTGAAATGCCATGGGTATTTCTTGGTCTTTGCTCTTCTATATCTATTTTAGACTCAGAGAATAAGTTTCCTCAGAACTCCATAAGGAGATTCTGATAGATTCATTTGGAGAGAATTCACATATGAACATGGCATATGTCTCAGCTTAGGTCAAGTTAACAGCTTGTGGAGGGGCCGGAGTACATGGGTTTGATTCTTGACATATTTCTCTCTCTCTTGGTCTTGTTCATAGATTCTGTTTATTAATAGGTGTGTGATGGGATCACTGATTGGGAAGTGTCCCCACTACTGTGAGAGAAGAACTCACAGCCTCTTTCTTTGCTCAGGTCCGACCCCATCCTCTAGAACCCGTCAAGGACAGCTGCTGTGTGTCCTTAGCTGCCTGATAGCCATCCTATACCAGTGCCAGCAGCTCTGGAATCCGCTGTCTCAGCAAATTTCATAAATACAAAACTCCACTATATAAAACCCAGAGACTCTTCTGCTTTGGGGAAGGGAGTCCTTATTAACAGCTCCAGCAGAATCAAAACAAAGCAACAACAAAATTTGACTTTTTAAAAGTCTCCCCGGGAACTGTTTCATCCAGAAATCTAGCATCTTCCATGGAGTGTAAATTTGTAACAGCAGTCATTTTAAGACTCTTGGACAATCAAAGCCATTTTTTTAACTGAGACACAAGGAACACCAGCTGTATCAGGCACCGTCCCAGCTAGAAACAGAAGATGAGTGAAGGAAGACCAAGGAACAATTCACAATGAACTATGCTCACAGATCAAGGGCATAAAGGATGGTGAAATTCCCTGTGGTTTGTAACAACAGGAAGTGGTTATGGGTTTAAACAGGGAGGATTAAGGTAGAGGAAGTACCTTCCAGAACTCAGGGATTATAGTCTCCTGAGAGAGCACCTGACAGGACGTGTGACTTTCAAATTAAGGACACAGCCAATTTGAGGTGAGTTACCTTACAGAAAGGCCAAGAAAAAATGTCTAACTGAACTTCCATCCATCCATCCATCCATACATCCATGCCTAACTTTGAGGAACCTGAGGAAGCTGTTGAACATAGGAGGCTTTAATGTAGTCATAGAGACCAGCATCCAGGGATACAGAGCAAGTTAGAGAGTGGATATAAAGATATAATTGGAGAACAAACTGGCACTGTCTACCCCTTTGTCCTCTGCATCCTCTCTCTTCCTGTCAACTGAATGATGGATGTCTTCAACATAGTGGCACAAAAATACAAGAAAACAGAGCAGGATTATCTTTACCTACAATACAGGCTTGTCCCTGACAGAATGAACAGAGGCCTTGCTATCAAATGGATCCAAAATGATCAGTTTGCTACGGAATGACCAGTGGATTCCCCAGATAAAATATTAGAAACTCAGTGATGACTGCTGTTATCAAGTTTGGGGTTCACTCACTAGTGACAGATTTGATTTAAGGGAAATCATAATTTATCCAGAAATTATCTATCTTTCAAGAATATTGCTCTCCAGGTGAAGGACGAAATGACCTGTGAAGTTAAAATGATAACAAATGCAAAGAGCTTATTATATAATTCTCTTTTGTATCACCTCTGTGTATATACTGTCTGGAGGGCAGAGGTTGACATGGGGAAACTCTGTAACTTTTGAGAATAAAAGCAGCATTTTCTAAAAGTATGATAGTTGCCACAAACTAGACCCACATACCATCATAAGATTTGCTCATACAATGTACCTAATTAAGGATAATAAAGATATAAAAAAAAAGAAAAGAAAAAAGAAAAAGAAACTGATTGCGTTTGGTAGGCTAAGTAAGGGAAGCCTTCCAGGTGTTCCCTTCCTGTGGCTGATGGCCTGGCTCTGCCACATGTGACCAAAGGTATCTATGAATACAGTCCATCCTAAAATCATAAATTTACTTAAAATTAAGAGATTATTTTTGGGATATTGTTGGAACTTAATTGCATGGCTCTTGGTTATGAGCTTTGTAGATGAAACAATATCTTGTCACAAAGAGCTCAACAGCAAAGCAGACTTAAAACTCACCCACTATGACTCAAGGAACTGTCAGGAAGAGGGGACAGAAAGATTGTAAGAGCCATGGTGGGAGAGAATAATCAGAATCATTGCCCCCCTCAACAACACACAAAGAAAAAAAACTGGCTACTTCTCCTACAATCCATAACCCCTCATCCCACGGACTGATCCAGCAAGCCCACTGAGGAGGGTCCCCAGCAGGTGGGAGACAGGGAGGAGGGAAATGGGAGTACCATCACAAGACTTGCTCATACAGCGTATCTAATTATTAACAATAGGTAAGCTTAAGAAAAGATTAGACATGTCTGTAGCTAAGGAGCTGAAGAATGAAAAATGAGCTAGCCAACAAGAAGATAAGGAGAGTGAAGAGTTTTTGCATAATTAGTGAGGCATGAAACACTTCTTATTCTAGTAATTCTAAAATACAAGTTCTGTTCGAACATTGGGTGATACGGTTCTGGCAGGGAGGATTACATCTAGATTATGGAAGGCTGGTAACAAGAAACCATGCATGACTCTGAGAAGGATAGCAGCATTAATGGGAGGAATACTAGAAGCTTCATAGAGAGGTGTTGTAGTCAGCCACACGCCACTGGGATGAATCTCCAAACCAGCCACAATTTTGGGGAGGAAAGAAATTATTGAAGTAACAGACCCAGGGGAAGTTAAGGAAAAAAGGCTGGCCCCCTTTTACAGAAGCAAGCAGAGAGAGAAAAACAGCACCTCCAGAAGCAAGCAAGCAAGCACACTGTAACACACTGTAATTCACAAAAATGCAGAACTGCCAGACCGGAGTTCCGGCTCTTCTTTTGCATATCTATCCCTAGTATTTTGCATCCAAATTATAAAGGGCCAGTCCCCAGGAGGCTAGACCAAAGTGACATTTCCTCCAGCCAGAAGCCTGGAGACAATTAATAATTTAATAAACACAATTATAATAAACTATATTGGGGGACATTATTCAAACTACCACAAGAGGGAAGGAATCTCTATCAGTTACTTTCTCGTTACTAAGAACAAATACCGATTAGAAACAATTTATGGTTGAACAAGGGTTTAGTTCAGCTTGTGGTTCCAGAGGATAGAGTCCAAATAGTGAGGAAAGCACAGCAGCCCTGGAAGCCATAGTCGCCCTGGAAGACAGGAAGTTACATTCAAACTAACAAATTCCACCTCTGACTCCCAATTCCAAGGGCATTCTATGGAACTTTCAAAGTCTCCACAGTGTGTACCAGCTCAATGTTGTTCAAAATAGTCCAAAGTCCCATCTGAGATGCAAAGCAGTCTCTTTAGTGTGACCCCTGGAAAAATCAAAGCACAAGTCACATACTTCTGACTCATGATGGCAGAGAATAAAGATTCCTGTCACAGAAGGGAGGAATGGTGGCATAGCAAGGAAAGATTGGACCCAAGCAAGACTGACTTAGCAAACATCAAATCCTGTCAATATGTGTTCCAGATCTGGGATTCATGATAGAATAATCTGGGCTCCAACAGGTTTGAGGAACTCCGTCACTCCAAGTGTGCTGCCTGCTCCCTCGTGGGCCAGAACTACCCTGACCTATGGCCTTGGCATCTCGAACATTCTGCTGTCTCCACTGAAACTTACTCCATTTTCACAGTTTCCTTCCTGTTTGGGGACTCCAACCCTGCTCACATGGCTTAGCTTCAGTGGCTCTCTGAAGTTATGATGAAATACTCCATGAACCCCTCCAGCTTGCATTTTTCATGCCTCTAAAACCAGTACCATGTGGACAGTGCTTTTGGGTTCTTCTGCCCCGTCAGGATGAAGCCTGGATTGGACTACAGGTGTAGAGCCTATGTATACTGATTTGGGGGATTAGGGACTCCTAAATTCTCTCTTCAGGTCTCTTCCTTTCTAAAGATTTTATATTATTATTTTTCAATGAATTGGATTTTACCCATAGGCCATTTTTCCTATTATCCCAGTGCAGAGCAATCGATTTCCCTCTCCACGGAGGTTTGGGGTGTGTCTGGAATACAGGCCCGGGTTTGGGGCCGCCCAGCCTCTCCTCAGCTCCAGAACCACTGCGGGTTCCGGCAGTTCTCGGCTCTGCAGAGGAGCCAGCAGCTGTGCCCTGCCTGTGCACCTCAGGCTCTGCCTTCATCCCCTCGTGGCAGATTCCCCGTCCTTGGCGCCAATTGAGAGGCTTCCCCGTGGGAGCAACCGGTCCCCAGAGGTGGTCCTCTCCACTACCTGAGAGGGGAGGGGTTGTCTCTCCGAGGAGGTTTGGTTGCCTGACTGTGATCCAGGCCCAGGATCAAGGCACGCCCAGCCTCTCATCAGCGTCGGGACCACTGAGCCCCACTTCCCTATCTGGGCATGGGAAGAAGCCAAAGGAAAAACGTAACTTCCCAAACCAGGGCCCCTAGTCCCATTATGGAACACGAAAGTGGCAAGGAAGTGGAAGAAGCTCATACACAATTGCAGAGAGAGAACATTATGACTCCTGACCACAACAGCAATGCAAATATGATGCAGTTAAGGGCTGATATGGAAATTATGAGAAAAGACATCAATGAGATGAAGCATTCCTACTCAAGCATAGACTCCAGACTGAATTCGATGGAAAGAAATATGAACGAATTCAGAAATACATTAAGTGAATTAAAGATTAATCAACTAAGAGAAGAGCTGGACAATCAATTAATTAAATTTGATGAGGACTTAAGAAAACTAAAAAATGATTATCAGGAATCCCAAGCAAAAAAAAAAAAAAAAAAAGATTGGAAATTGGATCTCACCAAAGAATTAGAGGCTATTAATAAAATCATAGCAGAAACCAAAAATGAAGAAGAAATACTAAAAACCTCACTTGAATCATTCAATCCCAGGGTTGATAATCTGGAGGACAGACATTCAGAAGTAGAAGACAAATCCGAAGGAATTAATAAGGATGTCATAGGTTTCAATAAATTCAAGAAATCAAGTGAGCACAATTTGAGGGATCTATGGGATACAATAAAGAGGACCAATATTAGAATCAT